>JAQGBH010000879.1:0-40775 GCA_034698265.1 Sminthurinus aureus | reverse complement strand
AATGTACATATGGCTAGCAATATGTACATTATGTAGAATTCACTTCCAAGGAAATCGGCTTATCGAATTTTTTGTTTGGAGCAACTTTTTGGGTTGCCTTAGACATTACCTTCTCTTTGTTAGTGAATGTTGTGTTAGTACTTGAATTATATTCAGGACCAGTGCTACACTTCTTTCCAAGATCAATGGTCCTGAAGTTTTTATTTGAGATCAACTGTTTCTTTGCGCCTGTGGGCCCTTGATGTTCCTCGGTTTTAGACTATCAAAGTATAAGACAAAGCTATATTTATAAAAACCTGATCTTTTTAAGAGAACTATCTTTGTTCAGCGTATGAAGTAAAGCCATTTACAACTTAAACCATTTGCGGAATTGAGTTTACCTTGAAAATTTAATTTAAGCATTTACCTTGTTTTTGTTCTGAAGTCGCTTCAAAAAAACAAAAGCTGCACAACAATGGTTTAACTCTTTTTCACTCAATTTAGCATTAGTAATTTTAATGCGGTGACCCTGATCAGCTAAAATGTACGTTGTCTCTTCAGCAATCTTGATGTTTCTTTTAATATCTGCTATGTCGCGTACCAAAAGTGTGTGGACACCTTCCGCCAAAGCTGCTGTACAACCGGTATTTTTTATTTGATCCCATAGTTTTGATCTTAAAACCCTGGCATTGCCCAAGCAGTGCTTTAAGCTATCGATTTCCCAATGTTGATAACTTTTTATGGATTTATCAATAGCGTAAATGCAATTGGAAGCCATATTTAAGACATTAGTAGTTTGTTTGTTCTGTTCCATTAACGATGCAATGCCGGTCTCCGTCACAATGTCTGCATGATTGTACCCTAAAGGCTTTAAAATATTCAACAAAACAGTTCCATTACTTTGCTTTATATTTAATTTTACACTTATTTAGTAACTAGGCTGTCCGGGTACGAAAAAAACATGTTTGTTATACCTTTGACACGATAATAAATCATTACAATTACAATTCCAATTAATCGTATTTCAAAATACGTCTTCAAAAATGGCGAAAATGGGCCTTCAAAAGCTTAAAAATTAACGAGTTTCAAAGTCTTGTTGATTAAAAACTTGGAGAGCTGTTGCTTCCACTGCGGGGCGTAGTTGGCGTTTTAACGCATCGTATGATTAATCTATTACCAAAAACAATAGCTTTCCCTTGCTTGCGTCTGTCAGTGCTTTGCACTTTGTATAACAACCGCATTTGCAGGAAAAGAGTTGTCACTTATTACAGACGGATTGCGATTGATAAACCAACTGTACAAGGGGAAATATTTAGTACCCAATCTAAAAACAGTTATAGGAAAACAACTATATAGCTAGAACTAAACAAACGAAAATGGTCATTAATATAACCGAATTCGCAAAACATTTTCTATAAAAGAATTTTGAATTTTTTAAGTACTTCGTGTAGTTTGTTGCATATCATATAATATCATTAGAATATGGAGGCTAGTTTGCTACCTTATGTTTAAATTTTAAACATGGTTATGGGGAAAGTAGTTAATATTGGACTTACTCTTGTTTCCGTATCTATTTTACTCAAGTTTCCGTCCTCAGAACAGGATGAGTCTTGTTCAATCTCCACAGATAAAGCTTTTAAAACCGCTTTTGATTTACTAGTTTCTTTTGAACTGCGTATCTCAGAATGTAAAGATTTTGAGCAGTAAGGCTTTTCGTCGAAGCTATTGGATTCACTTTGTTGGCGAACCTAGATACCATAGTAAGAAATGTATAAGTTCTGTCATAACAACTGCCATGTTTTAATCGTGAAGTAAAAGCAAGGATTTTACCAATTGTACAGCTTCTGTACAATCTGAGTCTTCTTCATTCGAGATGTCAAATCGCCGTCGGTGCTTTCTTTTGTCTGGTTTCCTGGGAATTTTACTTTTTAATTCTGATAATGGGTTATTTGTTTCAGATTGAAAAGTAACTGTATTTGTTTGAAGTACGCTTGGCTGAAGGTTTTCTGAATGGAAAACTTCTTGTTTTGATTTATTGGCTGAGCCACCGTCTTCACTTTTAAGATAACTGGCCTATTAAATAAGAAAATTAGAAAGCTTTTAGTGTATAGTATTTCTTGCTTTGGCATGACCTTATTTCATTTAAAAATTTAAAATAACCTTGCTAACTGAAGCCAAGTGGAGCTGGCTAGTTGTAGTGCTCAAGTGAGTAATATTCTGCGTAGATGGCGTTTTTTTTTGCAGTTTCTTGCCCTTCATGTTTTTGTTCCTGAAATGAATTGGCTTGGCCGTGTTCTGAAAAAATCAAAACCACATGATGCATTCATGGAGGAAAATTGGTTATGTATTTCTAAAGGAATAAACGACAAACTTACGTTAGCATGTGACAGCAGGTGTGTTATGTACTTTGATCTAACGGCAAATGCGCGAGAGCACTTAACACATATGATACTTTTGCCATTTGGAGTGTGTTGCGTTTTGATGTGAGTTTGGAGATTATCTCGTCGCGCTGAGCTGTAACTGCAATTTGTGCACGAAAACTCTTGTGGAGGTTTTTTACTGTGCTTATGCAGAACGTGCCGTCTCAAGCTCTGGGCAGTGGCAAACTCGTGTCCAAACTTTTCGCATCCATTTAGTTCACATTGCGGCATGTTCATTTAACTGAAAGCAACCCACATATTTATATTGTATTGAAAAAAACTAAATTCTAGAGTGCAACGAATTTAATTCATTTATATTGGTTCTGGCTTACGTTAGGCGACTTTATGCCAGCAACAATAAAGATTATACTGAAAACAGGTCCTACAAAATAACAAGATTTTTCGGTTCCACAAATTAAGCAAACAATCATATGTAACAAGCGAGTTTTGGACAACATGATAACTTTAAAAGCAAAATGCTGCAAGTTAGAAATACTTGTTGCATGACAGATTTACGTATTGTTGAAATGATTTTAAGCATTAAAACTAGAGTCAATGCGTTCAGCGACGAGCACTGTGTACGCTCAGAAGCACTAGCTGGAGTGGACGCTTTTCGCCGTATCCTGTTGTTTATGCTGCTAATGATTCCGGTTTCAGTTTTTCATACTTTCGAGAGATGGAAGCCTTCGATAAGCTGACGTTTCAGAAAGAAGTAGACTGCACTTCCACATGGCCCCCGAAAAATCAAGCATGAAATCAAGGGTAAAAGTTGTACAATAGGGCACCATAAGTGACATTTGGCACAACTTGGTGTTGCTAATTTCAGGAATTATGCAAAATACTTTTATTTCATAATAAATTCAAAGAAAACCAGTAATACCCATCATAAACTATGTCGTTATCAGCCTTCTCAAAGTGCGACTCTTTTTATTTGGTAACTGATTGCTCAACTCGTTGGCATGGAATAACTCATTGAACCAATATTAAAGTCTATGTTTTATAATAGAAAACGTAACAGAGTCATGTGTATTTTAACAGTTTGGTCCAAATTGCTATTTCTTGCCAAACTTGGCACTTGGCTTTATTGACAACAGTGAAGAAAGTATGATCAATGCAGCCATTGGCCAGTTGTAAATTTTTGGACACATGATATTGTGTAAACAATCAACATGATGCTAAAATGTATAGCTAAACTTTATTGGCATATCTTATCTTTTAATTAACAGAAGGCACGTTATAACGGAAAGTAGAGTTTTGTTAGGCTTTAAATAAGTTACAAACAATGTTAAATTGAAAAAGTATTGTAGCGCAGTTTTATTTAACCAGTTATTTGGATTTCTAGAATACGATTCAACAAGGCCATGAAATTACTCGGTAAGCATCTTACTTATGCTTAGTTCTTTCTGAGAATTTAGTTTTAGTTGCTCCTATAGTTACACAAAATTTCTTCACCTCTCACAATATCTCTGATTGCTACAAACATGACTCGCAGGTCAGCCAAAACTTTTGGAACTGATGGCATTTCTATTACCTGTAGCACAACGTTTGGGTTCGAACTGCTGTAGATGACGTATTTTCCATGGCCTTGGGATGCCTTGCCATCAATGCTGGAATTACAAAATCCAAATATCACTAATTAAAGTACACAAAACACATACTAGAAAACTTATAATGTGTAGTTAAGAAAACTGACAATTTGGTTAATAAACCCCTAAATATAAAATTTTCGTTTTTATAAGAGCATCTTACCAGCACCGTCGTCCATTATATCGAAAGAAAAAGATAAAACGTCCTTCTCCTGATTGGGTTGGCCGACATAAAGTTTCCCGCAAGATACCAGCTTTTCGTGTCATAAAATCCCCCGAAAGGCCTAACACGAATTCTCCCTGGCAAATGTTTTTTGCAGCAAATACTCCAAATCCCGATAATACCCTCGGGTGGACCTTCCAAACAAATGGCATTACACAAATACAACAAGTTCGAATGACTTAAGGCGAAAAATGAATTTGGTATTGGTTGTACAAACATTAATGCTTACGTTTGTTTTTCCTTCTGTCATGCTTGTTATAAGAACGTCCGATATTGGGTACGCAAGCTCCGATACACTTTCAATTACTGGCTCATGTTTCTTCATGCAGCATTTTACCATGGGATTGAAGTCTTTTGATGGTGATGCTGTTGAATTTAGTTGTACTAAGTCGTCATCCAACTCAGAAAAGCAAACTTGTTCAATCATTTCGGTTTCAGCTTCAGAACCACTGTCGTCTTTTTTATTATTGAGGTTCGTTGGAAAGTTTGAATTCCTATCAGCAGCATATGTGCTCGTTTGTCGAGAATTCGAAACGTTTTTCTCCAAACCATTTCTTACAGATTCCAGCTCAAGTTCCCGAACTGTTTCAATGTAGTAAGGGCTCTTACCTTTTCTTAGATGAGGCTTGTGGCTCTCTGTCGTATTTAAAACAAATAATAAAGTCATAATAACGCCTAGCATAAATATTAAGATTCAGTTGTTAGGGCCACTTACGCCAAAGCTGTTTCTAAATATTTTGATGTACTGGAACTTCAAACGTTTTTCCTAAATACTTCGTAATTTTTTGAAAAGTTTATATTTTGAAATATTACATTAACTACCATTTTGCGTCGCCAATAACAAAAGTTTAAGGTTGCAAAATAGTGCAATAATAGTTCAATAAATCATTTTTGTTTATTTAAATAAACTGAAGCTGCAAAAACGTTCGAAAAAGACTTAATAACACGGTGCAGTATTTTATGAAGTTTTAGATATATATTTGGAGAAAATTAGAATTTCGTGTTTATTTTTTCATAAGGAGTAAATATTCATGAGCTATAGTAACAACAAAAATACACAACGGCAATAGCGTAAGAAATGCTTAATAACGTTTCTAACCTTTGTGTTCATCCGCGTCGACGATTTCTTTCAAGATTTCATTTAATTTAAGTTCGTGCTCATCAGCACGGTTGAACGTCCTAAAGAGCAAAGAAATTTTGGAAATACGCTTAGCTGGTCTGCCTGAATTGGTTGGACGTGGACATTTTGGGTAGACATGTTGTCCAAATAATATAGTAGTCTTCTTCCTTGGTTTGAACTCAAATTCAGCTATATAAACCACTTTTTCGTATTCAGTGACCAATGTCCAAACTTTACCTGTAGAGAGATAAGCTCAATAAAAACAAAAACATTATCCAAGATGTTTTCAAAAAATTACTAATTTTAATAATTAACCTTTAGCTGAAGACGTTTTTTGTATTTTTTGTGACAGTATTTGTAGACGTTGTGAGTGATCCATTCTGAACTACGTTTTAATTTCCGCGCCCGTTCTTATAGTTTAACGTTTACCACCGACACTGCACTATTAAAGTCTTTTTCAGAAACTGAAATTCACAAATATCAATAAGTTCCACTGCTTGTATACTTCAAACTTTAAAAATTAATCAGCATATAAAAGCGACAATTTCACGAAATTCATAGTTATATTTTAAACAGCAAATGTTGTCCTGCTTGACAAAAGGCAAACATTGTGCGATAGCGTTCAGCGACAACCGCTGTTTACACCATCACTTAAAGATTTTAATTGCAACAAAATTCTCAATTTACTTTTGACGTCCTTGAAACTTACTCTTTTCGGAGTTTTGCAAGAATTAGTTTAATTTACAGGTAAGTTAAGAATCCGAAATATTTCAGCACGTTTTGTATTTACTTACATGGCATTTCCGAAA
The DNA here is from genome assembly GCA_034698265.1 of Sminthurinus aureus. Taxonomy (NCBI): domain Eukaryota; kingdom Metazoa; phylum Arthropoda; class Collembola; order Symphypleona; family Katiannidae; genus Sminthurinus; species Sminthurinus aureus. The sequence goes on along the minus strand of JAQGBH010000879.1, from coordinate 34,638 downwards.
TCTACTATTACAACATGACTTTCTCAAATGTCAGCATTTGTTGTCCGTTTTACCTTTTGACAGCGCACTTAATATATAACCTTAAAATGATAGCTGATATGAATGACGTGTACAATCAGTTAAAATGATGCCCCAACACATTGCTTAACACGAGGATTCACATTTCTATGTAAAACTATAGAGAACAGTTAATAAAGTGCGTAGATAATTTGGGGAAGCATGAATGCAAAATATTCTTAAAGGTGTTTATTTTTTATTCTATTCCAATAATTTCATAAACAGCAAGGCCAGCAATTCTTATAATAAAGAACGTAGTATGAAACCGTAACGTTTGCTGAATCGTGCTATTTTTAGTTTATTACAATGAACGATAGATTCTATAATTGTGGCACTGCTGAGCATTAGGAATGAAGTGTATGTTCACCGGAAATGGCTTTGGAGGCACCAAAAAATTCCCATACTCCACTGGGGCAAAATCACATTCTGGATGATAATTTTTCATGGGCTGCATAAAATGTCGAAGAAGTACGTGGAGATAGTTGCCGTGCACATCTTTTCCATGTATGTCAATAAATGTTGGGTCTATTCCAATTATTCTTGCAACTGTACTCTTGCTTACGTCATCAATGGTCAACAAGAACCCTGTCAATACATTTAAGTTCGGTTGAAATGAGTAAAGACGGACAAGCTTTATCAGTTGACTATTTGACATTTATCAGTAAACCAATATTTATATGAAAAGTGACCAAAGCACCACCTACATTTGGTGCTGCTTTACCATCAGATTTAACATAGAGCTACTCTTACTCACCAATGGTATATGATTTTCCCTCTTTGTTGAAAACTCCAACGTGTAGGCATATCATCTCAGCACGGAATTTTCCAGCATCTACTCTGTCAATTGACCACAACTTTTCTTCTAACAAAAACGTAAACAGGTTGGCCATCACGAAAATTACGCTTTAAATCTGCACTTACGACTGTAAAGATATTACATAGAAATATTTTCACATTAGGAAGCTACTGTACTACATGAAATTCATGCATATGTTGCTGGATCAAAATTTTTTGCCTAATATGAACTTCAGAAGTAAGCAAAATTCCTCAATCTTGCTGAAAATGCCCATCCATCAAATGGTAATTACTTACAGTATAATAAAGGGCCTCACAGCTAAAAAGATTCAGAGCAAGCTTGATGCTGTCTATGGTTTATTTTCTCCAACCAATTGAGTTTCTGTGGGTTTAAAATAGGATATAAGTAGTTTTTCTACAACAAACATCATAAATATCGTTACAATTAAAAGTATGTTCCCGATTGCTATTATATCTTGATAATTTCATTTAGACTATGCAATTTAGAAGTCAGATACTAGTATAACAACTTATTTGAAAAAGTAAGTTTATATTTAACCGAATGTTATAATATTGCCCAACACGTGGCAGCCTACAACTACTTTCGATGGGACTACGAAGCAGTGGGCAGCCTTTTTGAAAACAGCATACCAATTTTTGCCGTTAAAATCAATTAAAGGTGCTCATCAGAAATATTGCTGTGGAACATCACATGCAGGTATTCTGTGAAAATCGCAGCGTATACCTAATACAATCATATTCATCATCTATATTAGTACTAGAAGATTCTTTGAGTATCAAATATAACGAAACTATTTCGCGGTTTTCTGCCATATTTTTACCAAATAAGTTATTACTATGGGTAGATTAGGAGTAAAACAATGTGCTTCGTTGAAGATAAAAAGACATAAAGTATATTGTTGATGTTTTTATGTAACAGGTTGAAGCTTGCATAACGTTCAATATTACCTGTATTACTAGTACTTGCTTACGAGTTGTTATTAGTTGTAGACCATTTAATCAAAAAAGTGTTTTATTTATTTAGAAAGATCGACAACGTGGTCTATAATTAAATTACATTGCTGCAATACTAATTGTAACTTTAACAACATAAACAAAACAGTTACATGATCGACAATCATTCAACAAAACGTTTTGACAATAAGCTTTGTGCCCAGGCTATGTTTCATTAAGTTACAATTGATTTCTTGGTTAAAAAATAATAGCAATAATTTAGAAGATGGTTAATGAAATAACATATTAGTAAAGACTTGTAAAATACATCAAACTAATTGGCGATGGAATTTTATTTTCAGCTAGCAGTTGACAAACCTTGCAGAACATTGACGCCCAAAATATCTTGACTTTCGAATGATTAAATGGAACAGGTCAAACCGTAAATCACAGTGTTGCACAAATAAGCAAGAGCTTTTCCTCATTTGAAATATTTGTATGCTTTTTAATGAGCCTTTTCACAATTTCTGTGGATTTATACCCATTCGGCGTGGTGGGGTCAAATTTTTGCAAACAGTTATTTAAAACATTGTAGTCCGAATCTGTAATTGAAAAATTGGTATTGTATTATTCATGAATTTGCGTGGTTTAGTTTCAGGAAACATTTGTAGATCATCGTACATTCCAGAAAAAGTCATTCAAAATGAGATAAAATGGGACAAGGTTTTTTAAGTCCAATACAGGAAAGCATATTTCCGTAAGGCACGCAAATTGTAAATGTTTGCAAGAAAAAGCAACTTAAGTTTCTTATTCAATTTCCAATAGCCTTGTTTTCGGTTTTCGAGAATTGGGAAATTTTGCTTCAGAAACTGCGCCTTATTACCTGTAGTTCAACATATAGTACACACAGAAGGAAAGGTGAAAAATAAGTTTACCACTTAAAGTTTGAACTTCCTCGTTTTTCACATGTTCGAGTAAGACTGCTTTTAGCAATGTGTGCCTGTTGTTCCAAAATGAAGCAATAGCCTTCTTTCTCGTGCAACTTTCTATAAAGTCCATTCGGTGTTTGCACGCTGTATACTGCAATACCTCTCTGGCTAACCTTTTACAAAGATGAACTTGATTTGTTTCAGATAATGTTGGGTACAAGAAATTCACTCTGTTTTGAATGCCCGTTGCTAAATAAATCTCGGTTGATTTCCATGGTTGTGCCAGATACTGTGAATTTAGAAATCTTTGTAGGGCCAAGTGCTTTTATTTAAAAGATAATACCAGTCTTGTCAACTAAAGGAAGCGAAATAGATTTAAATTTGCTTACTATTTGTTGATTCCAATCATTTGTGTTATTTATAGCAGCCATTGCCAATCCTGCTAGCTATCCGGAACTTGGAAGATTCGAGGTTCCAACTTTAAAGGAAATTAAAAAAAACATTTGATTCAGTATCAACGGCCAACTTTTTGTACTCAAAGCAACAAATGTTTGAATAAGACAGAAACAGAAATGCATCATTTGAACGCATGGGTATGCAAAAAGTTTGGAACATAAACGGTGGTAATTAGAATTTTTAACTTAGGAAACAGAAGTCAAGATTTTGTGGTTTGGCCATGTAAACACGATTGGCTGCGACCATCATGAACATTATTTACCGTTACAACAATTGTTTAGACTGAGAACCAAGCTGTTATGCTTGCTGAATACAAAAGACCCACTTGCGAAGTAAAGTGCTCAGCGACATACGCTGCGTGCACTTGAGAATTCACTGACGATCTCATTGTCTCTTGAATTCTTGGTGTTAGCTTTGGGACCTAAACATGTGAATCAAACTTGTAGAAGTAGAGACAGTGCACTCGTAAACGATAAAACGTGCTTTAGAAATGACATTTTGTAAGTCCGTGACTCAACCCAATGCGAGTCGTTTATTGGTACCCCTATTTTGTCAATCTTGTTGTTAAGGTGCTTGAAATATCCACCAATTACGAAAAAAGTTATCGTTTCCTCTCTTAACGTTTTAACGTCTTTTTGAATAACGGAATAAAAAACTCGATTTACATGGAAACTGCATGGTGCGTTTGTTTATTTTGAATTAGGGAGTGAAAAATTAGTGTACAATTATTGAATCCAATTGTTTGTTTTTATATCATAAATGGTGAAGCTGGAACAATCTCATTCCAAAACCATGCACATTCTGAAACCTCAAGACGGGTGGAGTAATTTTTGGCAAATCATGACCTCCAGAATGCAACAATTTGAAACAAGCACAATTTTGTTACTGTTTTTTACGTGTCTGAAAAACAATGCTTATGTACTGGAAAATAAGCACTTTTATAAAACTCAAACAAGTAAGCAAAGAATTTATGAAGATCGTACACAGTAAATAGCGATACGGTGTGTAGTATTGGAGTGAGGGGTTAATCCATGGATGAAACCACTTTAGATCATCTAATAAATGCAATCCGTTATCGTCATCACCTAGCATACTTACCACATTGCTAAGATCTAGCTTGATTCTAGGCTGCATACGACCTGAAAGAAGAAACATTATTCTATTGCATTTTTGCTTTACGAGGTTTGACATTGTTTCTTTTACCTTAGCCAAGCAAATTTGTACCTTTAAATGCTGGTATGATTTGTGAGGCTCTCGGGGATCCTGAGATAGCTGTCCGAATAACGTTCTTGATATAGGCGGCGATTCCACACTTTACAACCACCCGCGTATACACTGTCAAAGAATCTAACGGCCATGTAGCTCAATATCGCCACTGGCGATATTGAGGTAACTGAACAGATGTCCACAATATTAACCGACTTGATAGATGGGAGAAATTGCTTTAGCTGTTGGAGTATTTTTTGATATGAAGACTTTGGAAGACAGTAGTTTGATGTTGCAGTTTGAAATTCAACCACTGCAACATTAATGTTGACCAATTCTAGGTTTCTAACTGAGACAATTCCGGTAGATATAGGAAGATCAAAGTTTCCTACATTCTGAAATGTTCTTGTGCGTTTCACAATAGACACTCATTCTAGGCATGGTAGCATAAATTGAGATCTTTCAGGACTAAAAAGTCTACCTTTGAACCTGGTCGTCGGTGATGTAGCCTCTTATATGAAGACGGCCGGAAGGAAAATACTCAGAATTTTGAATGGTCGCAATAAGGTCATCGACGTTGTTGCTACAGATGGTAAAGGAACTTGATCTTCGAGTTTCATGAATTGCTAATATTTTCCATTTTTTGTTGGTTAGACGGCATTGCAGTGTTGTAGAAAAGTCAAGATGAATACAAACGTTCCGTAGAATCTAAAACGAATGCATACTGTTTTAAGTTAGGTTGTAATGATAAAGTATTTTATTTCAGATCTATTTCCAGACCTTTGCATGTTTGCTTACTAACGCGCCTCGTCAATGTTTAGAGATCTAGAAATGAGCAGTTCGTCGTCCGTATCTGCATGAAAATTTAACGGTGGCTCAACTTTATTTCTTATATTTTCCATTTCAGCACTTATAAGTTGTTGAAAGAAATCCAATATCTTTGGTGCATTTTCCTAAATAATATTGAAAAACGTTACCACACAAATCTTCTCCTTCCTGATTTTACGGATTTGAGTTTACTTACATCAGAAAGATTAGCTTATCACAGTTATTTACTTAGTGGACAGTGATATGCGCTGTGTGCACTTTGGAGCTATGCAATTTTAGGCTAGCAGAATAAACGGGCTCGACTAACCTAATATTGTTTTTTAATCGACCAATCAACTAATTTTAATACATTATCATTCGTGGACATGCCTTCTTAATTTTTGATCAATAATTTTTAATGTTAAATTAGATTACATGGACTTTCTAGATTTGTAAAAATAATTCTAATAAATTTTTTCTTGATCAAAACGTAAAAAAATTCTTGCTTACTTTCTTTTATGTTCATATTCTCCAAAAAGTATTGGAAACTTTTAAAAATATTATAAAGATGCAAATATAAAACTTTATAATTTTGTGATTTACATTTTAAAAGCTACGTGATGTAAAATATCGATAAGTACTCATGATTCAAAAAATATTTAAAAGTTACAATTTTTGTACAGAATTGCAAAAAATGCTTGTACGCAAATAGTAAAAAAAATCAACAACGCTACTCAAGAACTTAAAAAATAATGTACAAATCTATATTGGTAGCTAGTACATTAAAAAATATCAGTTACCCTATGAAAACTCTTATCAATACACTAATGATGCTACCACTCATTAAAAGTGTAGCAAGTGGTGGTGTATATAAACCAAATATTGTGTTCAAGGGTCGTTCTGTTTTTGAAGAAAGTGACTTTTACCTTCTGCTCAGCTGCCAACTGATTCTGTGTCTTCTTTCATTCCTACCGTTTGCCGCCAACATACTTCAGTAACTGCTGCTGCTATGATAACAACTATTATCAACCCCAAACAGACAATCCAAAACTCCCAGGACTGGAGCATATCTGTAAAGTTGAAAGATTTTTGAAGTAATTAGGTTTTTTAAAACTACGCCGTCTTCCGTTTGAAAAAGCTTTAGATTGTAAGATTTGAAATACGAATCCTTACAAAATTCACGATTCTTGATTGGGTTATTCCTAACAAAAACGTTATTTTCAAAATCGAACACCTAAGCTCAAGTAGTAGTAAAAAATGGTGTATCAAGCCTTACTTTGTAAGGAAAACGGCTGGTTTGAATCTGAACTTATTTTTTTCTTAGATGAATTAACTGGTACATCGGCTTTTGAAGTGTTTACAAGAGTTAAATTGAGTTCGAGAGAAATGTCTGTAACTGGAAGGACTATCACGGTGGCATTTGAGGTTCCTGTTCCCACCGAATTTTCTGCAATGCATGTATACTCGCCAGCATCCTTTCAAAAATAAGATACTTATAAGTTTCTACCTTCTGTAGTTTCAGAAGAATTGGATTAGGTCAGGTTAGTACTTTTAAAAGTACAAGAACTTTTACACTATTTTTTTCTAAAGTCAGTAAAAAATCTTACCAAGTGATCTGCGTTGTCAATGGAAATGTACTCTCGGCGGCTTACTAGGACACCAGCACGAAACCAAGTATAAGCCTTTGGAGCTGGATTCGCATTAGTCTCACAAAACATATGAACTTGGCCTCCTGTGTAGGTTTGTATCGTTTTTGGCTTTATTTTTAATTCCGGTGGATCTGTAAATGTTTTGAACATGTAAAGCTGTGGGACAATAATAATTCTGTTTATTATTGAAAGAAAAAATGTCCAATTATGCATACCACAACTTACACAAGACGTCTAGTAGGATTGTAGAAGAAAGTGGAGATGCGCTAAATACTGGATCCCACAATTTGCAGGATACGGGTTTTTGATGGTCGCCGGATGTTAGATTCACGGTCACGGAGCTCTTGATATAAGTATGATTTCTTTCTGTATTAAATTTGCCGATGTAAACGCTCGACATCCATGTAAAGTAAAGATCTCGTTCGGATCCAAATTCACCGTCAATAGCTACTGTCATACACGAGAACTCCATTTCCTCGCCGGCTACCATTTTCCCGTCGTATAAGATAATTGGTTTGGTAAAGTCAGTTATGGTCACTACTTCAAAGACTCTTACCAATGTTGTTTGGTTAAGCGTATGCAACGATTTACAAGCATACTTTTGTTTTTGACCGTGACGACCCAAATTCATAAAATGCAGTCTAACAACATCTTTTATGGTGTTTCTAGAAACAACAAAAACAGTTTACTTGAATTACAAATAATAAATTAAACCTTCGTTTTTGCAAAACTTACGTTAAAAAACTATCTCCAAATCCAATATTGATCTTTTCAGTCTCTTCAAATTTATACCACGTAACAGCAGTCAAATTATATTCACTTGGAATGCGGCAAAAGAGTGTAACCTGATCGCCTGGGCTTGCAACCAACCTCTGTCGGTTTATGGAGGTAGTTGCACCTGAAACAGAAGCAGAAGTATTTACGAATTTGTCAAGTTTTCAAAAGCAGCTGTATGCAAGTTGTTCGATGTTCAGAAAATCGGCTTTTAATTTTCAAAAATTGTAGTTTTATTCTGCTGCGTCGTTCCAATCAGACTAACTAACCTCGTTTAGGTGTTAATAGCATGAACATCAGAAGCATTTTAAAGTCCATAATTGTCCTTGAACCTCGAAAGACCACCTGGAAAGAACAAGGCATTTATTCCCAATATCAATGTAGTGCAATTTATCATCTAACCCAGCAGCAGAAAGAACACTACTGTTAGTGTGGTTACTTATTTAATGTCATGACCATAAACCGCATCATAAGCTGCATCTTTACTCAATATTCTTTTGTGACTGTTGTAATGCAAGTACTTAGATATGTTTAGTACCACACAAACTACAACTTTCAAAGTACCTGGCGTAAATAAGTTTTAAATCGCTTTTATTTTGATCACATCTGTGTCAGAAGTAAATGTGCAGCGACAAGCGCTGTATACATTGAGCAGAAATTGTACCAACTTTCTCAACGAAAACTTAATACAAATTCAAATGCGTTTGTTTATATTATGTGATAAAACGACAAATCTGAAGTTTATTAAAGCAAAACACTAAAACCCTACTTAGACGTAAGATGTTTACATATGTTGGTTTTATTAATCTAATGAAATACATCAAAACATAGCATTAGTTGAATTTTATGTATAGAATGTACACACGTTATTTTTAGTCAAACGTATTCAGCAAAGGCATGAGCAATTTTTACAAGAGTAAAAACATATTTCATCACCACCAGATTTAAGAAAATCAAAACAGAAAAATCATACACGTAAGAACGTACATAGAAAAATACATTTACCTAAAAATGTACAAAAAATACCAATTACTTAAAAGGGAGGCATAAACCCCTTACTTAACATAAAAACAAGCGAGAGGGAAAAAATAACCTGTAGAATTAACTAGTTGCTTGCAAAATCAGCAACTACATAAACAATTAAAAAAGTCAAAGGTACTTATGTAAGAACATTTTAACAAAATCCAGAATTTTATAAAAAAATATTGAAGTTAAAAAATGAATTTTTATCATAAAAGTGCTGAAGGTTCTAAATAGCAGTAGAGTTGGCCTCTACGTCGTCATCAGAAGTTGCATAAATTATATCTTCATCAGATTCCTGTAAAAATGAAAAAGAGGCAAGTTTTAATGGATTCATTTTTCGTGAGTCTCGTTGAAGCAGTTTTTCTGACCACTATGCTTCATGATTTTTGTAACAAGGAACAAAACTGGTTTGTATTCAGTACCTGGCTAAATGAATCTTCCTCGTCCAAAGATACCAATGTACTACTTTCAAGGGGTAATGTCTAAAATTGGCGAAAACAAAACAAAACGACTTTAAAGATAAAAATTTTGCTAAATAAAAATCAGAAGAGTTTTCCATTTAGCACACGCACGTTACTGGGGTTTCAAAAACGTGCTTGCAACATGATTGTACAAGTTCATTTCAAGAACCTATTCTAAATGTAAGTACCGTTTCATTTGAGAGATCACGTTGGATTTCCTTGTTAGGTGTCATTTGCATCTCGTTTCTGGCATTCTGCTAAAAAAGAAAGTATTTTGAACTTTTTTCAGTTAAAAAATTTTAGTTTAAAAACTCATAAAAATTAAACGATGGGTTAAGATGTCATTGCTGGACGTAAATTTTAAAACAGACTCCGTTTTCCATAACCAAATGCAAATTACTGAAACACAGTGGTGTAATAAATGCAATCAGCTCGAAATATTTAATTAAACGCAGGCTTGTGATAGCAAAAATAATGCTGACACAATAGTAATTCAGACCATGCATAGCGTTTTTCTAAACTCATCGGTTTGAGTGAGCGGATATAGAAGAAAAAAGAAAGTACCGGTGGATTCTTGGCAGAGCTAAGAGGTGATATACACGTAGAAGACTTTGGACTCTCGGCGTTCTGCAGCATATCATGGTTTTCTGCTTCCTAAAATTCAGAAGTATTAACGAAATCAAGAACCGATTAGACTACACAACAAACCAGCTCCAGGTTACTGAAATCACTAGATTTAATTCAACGTCTTTAATTTTTCAACTTTCAGACCACTGTACTGTTACAACGTAATATAAAACTACGAGTCAGTTCAGATACGTTCTCATTATTAATGTGCTGCGTTTGAGGCTTTCAGCAGAACCTCAATCAACTGTTTACTTTATTATTATATGACTGTTTAATTAACTTAATAATTAAGTGAAGTTTAGTTACAATTTTTGAATCCTTTGGTTCCAGTGAAATTTCCTGTAATCCAGGTGATTCAGTGTCCTGCAGAAAAGCATATGAATAAACTCAAGATGCGTGTTGTGCATTGGTAGTACAATATTAAATATGTTTTTTATAAAATCTCACCGAGTCGTTCGTTTTACGAGACCGTTTTGCTTTTGAACCTTCCTTGTCAGTTTCGTTGTCACTTGAATCATCAAATGGGATAACTCGGCGTCTCTGAAAAACCGCGATCATTTTTAATTAAAGGAGTTGTAAGTTAAATGTGACTTTCTATTAAATGCTTAGCTTTTCACACTACCGTGAGAAAATCTCTCAAAATCCTTATATGTTGAATACAGTTGAGTAAAGTGTAAACGAAAAATATTTGCAAGTTTGAATAAACGAACAGTGTTTACCTTCCGAGTGCCTTGAAAGCAATTTTGGTGCTTGGTGGTTCCAAAACCTGCAGCACCACTGGCTACGGGTCTGCGCACGAAACCTTTTAGCTGAAATGCAGGAAGCCACTTTACTACAATGACGCATTACAAACGTAAAAATTCTTTAAATGGTGGTTTATAGTTTACCTTATTTGCAAAGATGTTGTTCGGCTTGGTCAAAACTGTTGCATTGTTTTGTTGCTGCAAGACAATTTATGTACTTAAATACACTGAGTTTATACAAGCAAGAATGTAGGAGAATTTCCAGTTTGATTACAATTCGGGTTTTTTATCATTTACGGTAGGATTTTGTGAAACTTGTGTGGTAGTAAATAAAATCTAATTTCATTACCTGTTTCTTGCTTTTGGTTGTTGCATGAGATGTCGAATCACTCGAATAGCTACGACGACGGGCGATTCGGAGGCCTGCAGCTTTTGTATTATTCTTGGATAAAAGTTCATTATGGATTCCTGCATCACCTTCTTGCCTCCTGAATTTAGCCTATGAAAAAATTAAAGTAGTTTTGTTTCACAGTGTTTCAATATTAGCGGAGCTATGGCCATTGATACTTTAAACTATTTACTTTGTTTTAAGGATAATGCTGTTTTCGCATAACTGTCACAATAAAAATTTACCACTTTTTTTTCCTTTAATCTCTTTAAAAGAACAGTTGCAGATGAGCAGTAATTCAGGTCTGCTTGGGTCCATTTAGCATTCGTAATTTTTATTCGCAAGCCTTGGTTGCTTAAAATGTATGTAGTCTCTTGAGCCGCCTTCAGGTTTTTCTTCAGTACTGCCATATTTCTTTTTAAGAGTTCAAGTGCACCACTAACCAAATGCCCTGCGTCACCAGCACTTTCGATTTCATCATTCAACGTGGATCTCAAATCTTTTGCAGAACTCAGGGAATAGTTCAAATTGTTCAGCTCCCAATGTTGATAACTTTGCATTGAGTCATCAATCGTATAAATGCTTTGGGATGCAGGCATCGTTTTAAATCGGTTGGTCGTTTATTTTTTTCAACAAAAACAAATGAGTTTTGTTTGCAATTTTTAATTAATGCAACTGTAAAGATATTGAATAATTAAAAAGCACAGACATTAGATTATAGCAAATTAAAAATGATCGTCTATAGAGAAAAGGTGATTTAAGTTATGGAAAAGCTTAAGACTACAGTGTTTTTGAACCTGCTATCAACATTTTTGCAAGAAGTGTGCGGCGACAAGCGCAGTGTACACTTTTCAAGCCTTTTCATACAGTTTTTTCAGTTAAATTCAAAATAAAAATAAAAACGAGATACTTAATTGAGGAATTTGTTTCCAAATCTAACTCTATTGTATTGTTGTATATGCTATTGTATAAGTGTTGTGCTTTAACATGCATTATAGCCTTCTTTAGAGTACCCTTACGGCTTCCGAACATTAAGGGCAACATTGAGCATGTGTAGCCGACAGATATTGTAAGTGCACCTTAGCTTCTACAATGCAAACCAAATTCGTGAGAATAAAGTTGTGTAGTTACAGAAACAGGGTTTTAACACTTAAGCCATCCAAAGAACATACATGACAATTGTTTCTATCACTAGGCATCACTCGTGTAGCCGCAGTTTAATAAATTACAAGAGCAAATGACACAAAAAGGAATGGTCCTTGAGTATACATTCTAATGTTGCTACTGTTGAAAATAAATAAAACCACATACAACCGTATGTATTTAAGAGAAGTAATGACTTTATTTTCTTTCCCGAAGGTAAATATTATTTAAACTAATTATAATAATTATAATTGTTTGTAAGTTTGTTTCAGGTTGTTGTTTTTTATGCCTTTGATGGGAGACAGTTGGTTGGCAGTTAACCATTGTTTGATGAAATATTTTGCTGAAGTCACAAATGGTCAATATGGGATAACTTTTCTATGGAAAAGGGTTAAATTAGGTAGCATATTAACGTCGGAATCAAATTACGAAATAATTGTGGCTTATTTGCTATTTTTTAGCATGTAGGGTAAACACGAGCATGAAAAAATGAATGATTTACTCAGTAGGAATGTGATGGATAAACTTGCATTTATAAATTAATGATGTTTTATGCTAGAAAATAATTTTGATATTTAGTTTGTTGACGTCACGTCTTCCATCAAGGTGCATAAAAAACTCATACTGCATTGCTTGTAGGATCGGATGTGCTTTCTTGAGCGGTGTCTGTATTTTCTGCTGAATCATCAAATCTTAAGTTGTAGCATTCGAAAATACCAACAACAAGAATAAGCAGGAAAACAGACCCTGAAATAGCAATAAGCACTGGTAGGTATTTTCTTTCCTTCGACTTTGGGAATAAACGAAATCCTAGAACAGAGTGCAAATCAATCACATGATTTCTGTAAATTCATAACAATAAACGTAAAGAATAATTTATTACGCGCAATGGAACGTTACCTTGGTCCGTTGAAGCTGTGGAATCTTGTTTAGGATTTGCGAACCGAATTGGACGTTTTTGCTTAGATGCCCAGTTTTTAACCATGGCAGCGTGCGTCGAATTTTTGTAGTTTGATCCTTTGGAAGCAATCATTGGCAAAATAGTTACCGCAACGCTAGAGTTTGCGGATCCAAGGCTATTTGTTACCAAACATACATATTCTCCTGCGTGCTATATAGTAAAATGTATGTCCACAAATAAAATTCAGTATTTGTAGTAGTCAAAACAGACTCAAAGGTATACACAGAATTTATACAAGGTAGATAATAATTTATTATTATTAATTTAATATCCCAATTGGAAAAATTACTTTATCGTGATCCATGTATTTTAAATTAAAAATTAAAATAAAAGATTCTACAGAACGAGACTATTTCTTACATCCATTGTTGCTGCCCTAACCAAGACATTTGGGGTTTGGCCAATAAGTGCTCCTAGGAACAGCCATTTAACATCACTGGGACCTGGATTTGCATCTACAAGACATTCCATAGAAAATTCGGATCCCTCTGCGGTAACCAAAAACGCAGGCTGTGCTGTAACAGCAGGCGGATCTATTCGGTAAGAAATGTCACAAAACGTTAAGCTGGAACAAATGCCTTCAATAATCTTTACGCATGAATTTTATTACAAGTGATGCATAAAATATGCCTAAAAGTCAGGAATTGTGTTTAAAGGTTTTTCCACTTACACAAGATGTCAAGTATTATTGAGGTCTGTAGAGTGACAGGATTGTTTGGCGGATTAAACAGAGAGCATTTCACTTCCTTTTTGTTAAGGCTACGTGTTATATTAAGAGTTATAGAGCTTGTTATCGTATTTCCATGCACAATGCTGCTACTGTTCACTGACACTGCTGGCAAACTACTTACTTCCCACGTAATTACGGGAACAACTTTACCAAACACGCCAAAGTAGGAAACTGAAGTACAGGATATTGTCTTTTTTCCAATCTCTAAGGCTTCAGTGTAGTTAATGATCGGAGAAGTACATTCTAATACGGTGAACACTTTGAATTCCGAAAATTGGACACTTTCTCCATGTTCGTTGACAACTATACACAAGTAGCGTTGTTCCTGTTCGGACCTACCTCTGTTTAAAAATCTCAGCTCTATTCCTTGTTTAGTCGTGTTTCTGAAATTCCACGAAATTTGTATTCTGTAAATTGCATTTAATGGCTTTTAATAATTGAACAGAATAATACCATGATTAACCTACGCCAACTTTTTCCCGTATAAAGCAATATATTCAGCAGCGACTAGAGTAGCATTTTTATTCCCTAATCTCGTCCAAACGACCATCAGATTTGATGTAACGTTAACCTTAGGCAGGGGGCATAATAATTTGACTTGGGTATTACGCTTGACAAATACCTCAACCTGTTGCTGGCACGCAGCTTCTGTACAAAGTTAATAAAAGACATTTCAATCTAACTTAAACTTCCACTGATTTTTGTCTGAGTTGACAATACATTACTGTTTTCTAGTATAATTTTAATTTAACACAAGTTACTGAATTTTTTACCTCTTAAAATGCCTAACGAAATAGCAAAAATGGCGACCAACATTAAAGACGGCATTGAAAGAACTTGTGATGTTATTAAGGCTTTCAAAGGTGAAAAGCTTTTCCAACACTAGAAAATCTGAAAAGAAAAGTCAAACAACCGATAGTTTATCTACCAGGAATTGGTTTGAATCAACATTTGAAGAAATCATAGCAATAATACAGCAACGAAACCAAACTAATTGACATTAAAACGCACGTGTTCAGCGACATGCACTGCATACACTTAAGACTGTGAGCAAGTACTGCGTTGAAAACTCAGCAATATTACCCTTAAACAACGTTTTGTGCTTCTTCACAAAAAATGTTTGTCCTCCGGATTTGCTGAAAGGAAACCTATATGAAAAGAAGAGAGCGAAATTGACCCTTGACGTTTTGAAAGCAGTTAAAACAGACCGCCAAAAGTCTCGACTTTAGTAGAAAACATCCTTAAATCAAGGTATGGGTCAATCGATGCGTATGGCAGTAATGTCCAAATGTATTTTACTCACATATACACAGCTCATAATATACAAAAATGCATTCACCATTATAAAGAAATGTTTCCAGCAGGCAAATTTACAAGTGCAAAAAACTAGGCTTACATTGGAGGTGTTTATTGAAAACGATTGTACATTAAACAAGTCAAAACAAAAACAGAAAGTTTAATTCGCTATATTTTGATTTACTTTCAAAAACGGTTTCGTTTCTTTCTTCTTTCTTCTTTATGCCTAGGTATGTATTTTCAAGAAAACGGAGATACCTTTCTTGAAGTAGAAGTAAAATACTGAGTTACATTAAATAATAAGCTATTGTATTTACATGTCTGAATAATTTCAAAAATGCTGTGGTAGTTACCAAAATACTGGGTACACAAAAATTGCGAAATTTTTGATAATTTCCAGATAGAGATAATAACTTAAAAGAGAACATTTAATATACCGTAGTGTGTTAAATACAAAAAAACGGTTATTTGACAAATGCCACAGCAGTGTATGGAAATATAAAATTGGAAAAATATTGCACTACACGATTGCAATATTTCTAGCGTAAGCTGTATAATTACGGTTAGTTAATTACTTTTAACTCAACACTTATATAAAGTAAACAAAGACATTATAATGTTAAAATTAAATTGATTGTTATTTACATCTTTTTCCATTTGTATTAAACAAAAATGCTAGGTAAAATTGATTCACCTGTTCCTACTGTTGTTTAGTAAACAACCCCAAAGTTAAATATTTTTTAATGAAAGATCTGTACCAAGAATAAACCTAAGCATCTTAAGATCTAATTTAATATCAACAACTTTGTTGCTTATTTAGTCCACGTTTTCCACGAGGCGAAGATTTGGTATCATGTCAACTGCCCATTGCTTTGATAATTGGGGAATTCCAAATTCATTGAATCCATACCATTTTTCACTGTTTTTGCAAAATGCGTTGACAAAACGTAGCTCCCGTAAACCTTTAAATATGTCCAAAAATAAAACACGAAACATGAATTGTAGTTTTGCATATTAGCAATAGGACTCTGTAACGCTAAACGTCGATAGCTGTACCATATATGCGTTATGCTTTTCAGTTACCTTTTAGATCTACGATGGATGGATTGGCACGCTTATCTTCCGGTTTAAAGTTTACTGGTGTTGTTCCATCACAAATCTCATAAAGACAAAGAACAGTTCCTTCACTAAATCCAGTAAATACTTGGTCCACTTCAAGACCAGTTATGTTGTCATCCGACTTCAGACTAAGTTCAAGGCTGTTCAGTGTAGTCATTTGCCAAATGATTTTCCCAGTTTCCTGGAAGTTTGGTAGATGTGCTATGCGTAGGTGTTCAAGTTCAGGAAACATTTCAAGCATTTCGATGGAGATTTCAAATGGCCCGTTAATAGTAAGAGATCGAACTGATGGTGCCGATCCCTTTAGAGGAAACTGATACCATGTCTTAGAACTCCAACAGGAGTTGATTCTAACCGTGTGTAGATTAGGAAAATTGTTTTCCGATAACTGAATCAGCTTGTCACTTGCTATCGACGATTGTATATCTACATCTATTTGCAACTCACTTAGCTGTCTAAGTTGTAGCCATGGAATAACAAAAGGTAGTTTATCCCACAAAACAAATTCAACTACTTGTAAAGTCGATTTACTTGATTCAAGTATTTTTGTAATTGAGGCCTGCAGTTCATGGCAAGCTTCTTGTGAAAGAGACCTGAAATCCATCTGTAGTTTTTCTAGTTTTAAGTTTTTCTCTGCAAGATGTTTGGTATCAGGCATTTCACTGTCAAGCGGATAAAGTCTAAGTTCTTTCAACACATCGATTTGATTAATCAGAAGCATGGCCGTATCAACACCCCAATGTCCCGTGCAGCTGTTTAGTTTGGGAGAAGATTCTATAAGTTCTGTAAGCATGCACGTATTGTATCTAAAACATTGCACAATTATAGATGTCACCGATGAAACTGGCGGATGATGGTCAAATATTATGGGATGATTTGGATGAAAGTTCATAAAATCATCATGATAGTGACGACTACGATCAAGGAACACGGTTGTCAAATTTGGTAATTTAATTAACATATTTAACGTAAAATTATAGTCCATATGACCTTTGAGCATGATCCACTTGACCATGTTACCATGCAATCTAAAGAATTCCTTTGCGTCTGGACAATGTAGCTGACCATCAAAGGAGAAGCAGTAGGAAGGAAATCTTGTTGATGTTACTAAAAGGGTTGTTAAATTGTTTAAGGCTAATTCGGAGTTTGTAAGCAAAACAAACCCCGATGATCCTTTTAACTTTACCAAAGACACCTTTAAAGCGTTCTGCTTTAAAAGAAGTTCACTTGAAAGTTCACTCCACTCTATATTTACCAGTCGGCAGGACAAAAGATCATTGGTTCTCATTGTCTGCAGTATTTTGAGTAAAATCTGCAAAGTTATAAGATTGATTGTTATTTTCGAGAATGTATTTTTCTTAAGCATTAACATTTTTCAGTCTTACGAAGCATATATAATTTTATTTAATACTTGCAACTCTTTAAATATAGATCTTTACTCACCAATGGATTTCTGAATGCCTTGGAAGTCGGAAACAATTCAAGAGGATCATGAGCAATTTCATTTGTTTCCTCCAGCAGCTGTTTTTGTGTGTCATTTTGTTCTGCAATTTCTGTTGTGTTTCCCAGAAACCTAGTGTCCTAGAAAATACAATACAAGGAATACCAAATTAAAATGTAAAAAGGCTACGAATAGGTGCTTAGCACAGCCTTCCCTTGTATGTTTTTAAGTATTAAAATTCTTGTTCATGTATTTTGAAGTACCCCAAGAGCTGCTTCTGTACGAACCCTATACAATGATGTAGTTTCATTTTTCTTTGTGCTACAGACTTTTCGAAGTATACCAGTTTTATGCCCTTTTTTTGTCGTGTTATTTTCAGCCATGTTTCTACTTGGTTTACAATTATGTTGAGAAGAGATCTTTGCAGAAGAAAACCGTTGTTCACAACCGTAGCAAAACGTTTCCTGAACAGCAGCAAGTACTTCCACGGTAGGTTTCATGGTATCTAGAAGCAGGGTTGGTAAAGTAGGGTTTTCATTTGTTTGAACTTATGCGTTAAGACTTCTTTTGCTGACGAAAATTGTTCAAGGAGCAATAGTAAATGATTCACCTGATCCGGTTTGGACTCCAAGCTGTAAATTTTCAGACCCCAAACATGTCTCCAGGCGGCACTTGGATGCCGAAGTTACTGTTATGGTAAAACTTGTTGCGTTACCAGCATTGTTTTTGGAAGTCCGTTGCCTTCTTCCTTCATCCAAAAGCATTTCTGCACTTTTCAACTTGTGGTACTGCATCTATGTAACAGACAATCATTACTGGATATAAAACGTAACTTGCTATGTTGCTCATCAAAAACGAAAATCAAACCTCTACCCATTGTTTTCATTCGTCCGCTTACTTCGAGGGCTTAAGTAAGGACATAATTTTTAAATAATCAGCTTTAAGCTTCTCATTGGTATCTTGTTATATTGGGGCTGTAGTAACCTTCCTGTATTTAAAAACATCAAGTGTTCAGCGACAACCACTGCAAACACTGAAATCTACAAAATCTCGAAATAAAAGATTTTTGATTTTATACAGCAAGTCCTGCTCATGCTACAAAATGCCAAAAGATGATTTCACTGAAAAAACAAGATTGCAACAACAAGCAAATTGTGATTTTGGCTTGTCAAATCGGTCTTCAACGAAAAGCACTATGCTCCACTATTGAAATAACTTCCAATCCGCTTATAATTTCAGAAATTGTATGAAATATCAGAATATACCATCATTTGCATGATGTGCACGAATTCCGTATTCAAAGTACCCTCGCTAAAACTGTCTGAAATCTTTGGTATAGAACCAACTTAAGTGTGTATGCAACACAGTCGCTGTCTACTATCCGTTGTAAAATGATCGTTATAATATTAGAAATTGTATGATATATCAGAATAGTCCATAATTTGCGGGATTTGCACAAATTTTCTTTGTGAAGGCTTTTAATGAAAACGTCTCAAGTGTTTGGCAAAGGACAAATTTGTGTGCGCATGCAACACAGTCGCTATTTACGATCTGTTTCAAAGGAACATTATAATCGTAGCAAGTGTATGAGAATATACCATCTTTTTCGGGATTTCCAGAATGTTTCTGGTTAAAAGACTCTTCGTCTATGTAATTCCAAAGATGGCTTTGTCCAATGTCTTTTACATTGCATTGGACAAAGCCATTTTTGGAATTACAAAGACGTCTTGCTGAAACTTTCTCAAATGTTTGACATAGAACCCGTTTATCTGTTTACGCAACAGAGTCACTATCTAAGGTCCGTTGTAAAATGATTATTATGATCTTTGAAAGTGTACGAAGTATCAGACTATACCGTCTTTTGCGTGATTTCCCGAAATTTCCTATGAAAAGTTATTGCTGAAAGTTTCTCAAAAGGTTGGCGTGGCACCCATCTATGCATGTACATATATATAAAGGACCTTCGCTACCTAATAACACTTATAAAAGGATGATGATAAACTCAAAAAGTATTTGAAATGCTAGAATTTAGCGTCATTTGCAGAAAAATGGTAAACCAGAAACCTGTAAGTGAGAAGTGTTCAGTGACAAGCACTGTTTCCATTTGGTTTGGTCAAAAAGGCGTTTTAGTCTGTAGAAAGTAATTTTATAGGGTTCAATTTTAAATCCAATAGCCGGTTATGATGGGTATTAATTTTTGCAAACAAAAGTAAAAATGTTGAAGTTTATAAGTGTAAACGTATGTAATCGCCTTGTTTTACCATGATGAATCAACACAGAATATCCCTCAAAGCCTGTAAAGGTAATTAATATAAACTGCTTTTTATTTTTTGAAGTTCTCCGAATAGCAGCAACGTTTATAAATAATAAATAAATACGAGGCATAGAGTTTGTGCAACAGGTAATTATTTCAAAACCTTGTTTGTATTAACTATTGTAATTTTAACCTTTCCGGAGTTTAAATTGCTTTAGCAAGCGTTATTTGCCAATATGCAAGTCACCAAATGAAACCAGAAATGTCAACAAAACAGAAAAGGAGTACAAATGTATGTAATTATTGCATAGTTGATGTGAAAAATACGCAGTTATTGTAATTATTGTAAAACGTGTATATAAATTGACAAAAAATTGATATTTCCCAATTAATGCAGAAGACCTTTTAAAACTGGTATATTGCTTGACAACGTTGAATGCTGCTTGCAACTCACTGAGTTGGAAACGTATAGTTCTTGTTCAGCTCGACGGTTAGATTGGGAAACATGCACAAAAACCATGTCTTCAAAACTGGGGAAATGTTACGATTCAAGACATTAATATTGGGATCAAATCTTTCTGCATATTGTTTGCAATCAAGGACATGGAAACGCAGCTTCCTAAGATCTGTTTAAATAGATTTACACATGTTGATTTCAAGCTTTTTGTTTTAAAGAAAGTTATTGTAATGATGGTTGCAAGTTTGGATAAAGACCTTACTTTTTAAGTCCAACATTGATGCATGTCCATGCTCGTCTGTCGATTCGATTTTTTCCCGCAAGGCATCCTCAGGAAGTTGATAAAGATGCAGGAGCGTCTCTTCACTAAATCCAGTAAAGATTTGATCCACAACGAGAATACTCATTTCTTCATCCCATTGCAGCTTCAGCTCCAAGAACTCCAGCCCAGTCATCTGCCACATTATTTTACCGGTAACTGAAAAATTCGTTAATTCCAAAATGCAAAGTTTTTGAAGAAATGGAAACATGGTCAGTACTTCCAAAGAGATCTCGAACGGTCCATTAATACTAAGAGTATTCACGGAAGTGGCTTTGCCTTTAAAAGGGAACCGATACCATGAAATAAATTTGCCATCGTTAGTGCTCATAACCGATACAGTTTGTAGCTCAGGGAAGTTGTCTTCCGTCAATTCTATCATCTTGTCACTTGTAATGCCTGAGGAAACAGCTACCTTTACTACCAGTTTCCTCAATTCTTTCAATTTTGGACATTTAAAGACAAAAGGTAGTTTTCCCCACATCACATACTCAAATGCTTTTAAAGTGGATTTACTTAATTCGAGTAATTTGTAGATCAGAAGTTTACATTCAGGGGTTATGTTGGAAACAGACCTGTCATCTCTGAAGTCGACTGCTAGTGTTTCTAGATGTACGTTTGTCCCCGCTAGCTTCTTCACATGACCAAGGTGAGTGGTAAAGTTCATTTCTAATTCTAAGCCTTTTAGAACATGAATTCGATCAATAAGAAGCATCGACTGACCAGCACTCAAATTTCCTATGCAGCTGACAAGGCTTGGCGATGCCTTGATGATTTCTTCGATGCATCCATACAGGCATTGATATGTTGAAACTATGGACGTCAAGGATGAAAGTTGGTAGTTACTTTCAGATGAAGCTAGCTGTTTTGATTTTGAAGCTCGAGGAACAACATAAGGCGTAACGCCGCACAAAAGAAATAACTTTGAAAGGCTCTGTAAGTTGGCTAGAAGACTCAAGGCCAAAATTGTATCAAATTGATGTGTCATCATAATCTCGTTGACCATTTCACCATTGAGTTTGAAAAATTCTCTGGCTGAAGGGGAATCAAGTTCTCCCTCAAACGAGAAACAACTTGCAGGAAATCCTGTTGTTGTTTTCAAAAGTGTTGTTAATTTGTTCAGTGTAAGTCGCGAATTTGACGACATAGCAAACTCTCCTAAATAAGCAGCTTGTTTCAAACACACCTTTAAAGCATTACGTCTCTGCAGAATTTTAGTTGTAAGAATACTATGGTCCTTATTAACTAGTCGACAACGCAACAGATCATTGGTTTGCAACTTCTTTAGTATCTTGAGCACTAACTGTGAATAAAAACATTACCTGTTTAAAAATAATTATTTCACCAAGTTCATTAAAAATTGTTTCCAAAGTGCTAAAACAAGTGTCATATGTTGGAAATCGTTTAAAAATGATGTGCTGCTCACCAATGGATTTGTAAAAACCCTTGTCGTAGCTAACAGTTCGGGGCGCTCATTATCAGCATCTTGATTGGCTTCCTCAGGTTGTGCACGTTGGCCACACTCAGAAGTGTACGAATGTTTTGCCATTTTTGATTGTTCTACAAACCTAGAACCCTAGAATATTCACAAAACCAAACTATTAAAGAAACGATTAAAGTTTACAATTTATTTTAATCTAATGTCAATCATGTTAAACACCCTATTTTGTTGTGAATGATTTGTCTTCGCCTTTGTCTTTGAACAAACAAACAAACAAACACAACTAAACTTGATTTGTCTACATCAATTTTCAGCCAACTCTTTGTATCAAAACATCGGTAAAGAATGCCACACCTTAGAGTGTTTTGGTGGTCCAAATTTTGAACAATCCATTGTAATAAATTAGAGTTGAATAAAAAACGATTCTAACAAAGAAAGAAAAAGATGTTTAATTAGCAATGGTTAACCACAAGATATTCCAAAGCCTTACAAAATAACTATCAAATAAGACTTCTTTAAATCAGTGAATGACTGGAATGGTTTGCAAACGCAATGAAACCAAAAAAGCTTTGCTTACCAAAATTATGCTGCACTTTGGACTTTTCCGCTACCACCTCGGTTCCAACAAGCTATCATCAGTAATAGGCATATCTAATAGAAGACAACAAACATGATTGTGAATTTTCATTGCACAACAACCTCAAAATATCTTCCTAATTATTTGATTATTAAGCACTAATCACTAGGTTACTTAGAAGAACCCAAAGCATAGTCCAAAAGGACCTTCTTGATTCGAGTTGTAATTTCAATCAATTAAACATTAAATTATTTTTCAACCATCAACTTTAAGGAACTTCATGGTACTTTGTTGATTTGGAGCTGTAGCGACCCAGCTATTTTTAAAAAATAGTGTCCAGCGACAAGCACTGTGTACACTGAAATTCACCAACCCAAATCATGCTGTTGAACGACGTTTAACTTTAAACTGCAAGTCACACAGTCATTCGACAAAGTCGAAACATCGGGCTGAAATATTCCAACGTTTGACATAGCATCGATTTATATGTGTATGTAAACGAGTCGCTACCTGGCATCCATCCCAAAATTATTATTATAAACCGTTAAAGTGCATAAAATTTCAAAATAAAACAACATTTGCGGGATTTTGTTCATTGTGCTGATTCAAAAAATTATCCTAAAGATGTGTGTTTATCGCAGAACGTTTTCATGGAAATGATGTGTTATTTATACAAACAAAGTAAGGGAGTTTGTGATGTAAAACTAGTGAATGGGTTAATCCAAATCCAACTCATTTCTTAAACAGCAGTAAATTATAATTTATTACACAACAACGCAATAAGCAAAAAATCTTCGTTTGAAATTTCAAAACATGTGAGTGCTGCATTTTTTACAAAAATCCATATTTATTGGCTTACAAAACGTGCAGTGCTTGAATTTAACGGATGCTGATGATTTATGACAATTGTATATTAAATACCTTTGAGCAAAATGCACTTGATTGGTAGAAGTTTTTGGAAGTTATTGTTAAGCTTAGTACGAGTTATTATTCCAAACTACTGTTTCATAAAGTGTAACACAAACAACAGTTCCAGCATCCAATCAAGTAAGGAATGTTTTGATTTAATTTTATATCCAATACCGAAGAAAAAATGTTCAACACAAGCAACAAAATGAATGGTTTTTATAAGAACAAAAATGAAATGCTAATGAACGTTTTTAATAATTAGCGTAGACTTACAAAAAGCTTTGCCGAAACCATTAATTAACAAGTCAAAAGACAACTGTTCTTTCATATTAAGGTAGGTTTTACATTGTACTTTATAACATCATTCCCTTTTATAAAACAACGATCATCTCTACGGATTTATGCAATATTAAGTAGATTGTAGTCGGCTGCCATTTTTCTAACGGTTCATTGCAAAACACAGCTCATTGTCGTCATCCTCGCCCGATGTTGTACAAGATTCTTCGACTGGCATCATTTCGTAGTCCTAACAGAATTAAATTGAAATGACAGTGCTGAATTTTCAAATTTGAGAAACGTAATATTTGATTAACAATTTAGAGGGATAACCTGTGAAGCACAAAAGTTCCTGAGGAAGTCTCCTTCGCCGCTACTACTGTACTCATCTTCATCCAAGTAACCATTTTCACTTAAGTCAATCTAAGTTTCAAGAAATACACAAAAAAGCGTTAGTGCTTCAAAATTCACGATTCTTAGTAAATAAAATAGAAATAAAGCAATTACGCGAACTGATGTTTGCACTTGGCGTGAAGACTGGACCACTGCCTGTTCAACTGACGGTGTCTGAAATTAAAGACCGTAAAAGGGATTTGCTGAAATACTTGTTGGGTTACTTTATTCATATTACCACAATAAAAGTTACTACACATGGATGACCTCTGTTTTTAACAATGAGCGATAGTAAAACCAAAAACTCTTTTCCAAGAATACGGCATTTATCAAACAAAGCTACAAGGTCATGCATCTACAATTTGGTCATGGTGGATTCGAACCTTTTTATTGGCAATATCTTGTAAAGGCTCTTGCTTGCCAGGATCGCACAGTTCATCCAACGCGTCTGTCCGTTCAGAAATACCCTGTAAGTCAAAACAGCAAAATTAGCTAACGTTTAGCCGTTGTGCAGTTTACATGTATAATTATTAAGAAATTCTCAGAGTATTTACTTAATGAAAAACTAAGCTAATGAATTAAATGCCAATTTATGCTCCACGGCAAGAAACATCTCGAAAAGTCTTTTAGTAACTTGCGGCTTGACATGATTTTATTGTGCAAAAAAATAAATAAGGCGTACTTCGTGACCAGGCGCACAGTGTTGGATTCTTATGTCTGCCGAATCATTGGATTTTTCACTTTGCAGAGCTGGCTGCGGGTGTTTCTATTATAGAAACAAAACAATAATTGCTATAACAATTTGGCCCAATCCTTTGAAGCATCACTCACTGAAAAAGTCACTTGCTGTCGTACACTAAAACCACGGCAAGTGGACGTTATAATAGATATTTTGACTAAATAAAGTTGAGTTCATTAAAAAAAAAATTTTTGTACAGAGTTGGATGTATATTTGTTCAGGCTCCTCCCAAATCTAACGAAGTCAACACAAAAATATGTCAGTCCCAAAGCTTTGTTGTAGGCCAGAAAGCTTTTTGGATACACGAGCTGGTACATTTAATTTTTTAGACTGGCTTCAATAAAGTTTTTGGACTTTTAAAATTAGTCAACCGTACACAGATTTAAAGTGCCCGTACGAGAAAATAAAAAATTAGCCGAAAAATCGGTATTTTATGTGTCAGCTCATGTACCCAGAATGTTTTGTGCCTTATGACACAGCTTTGAGACTGGTTGACTTTTCTGTCGCTGACATAGTTAGATTTGGGATAAGCCTGAAAAAGTCTGCACCCATTTCGCTACAAAGGAAAATGAACCCACCTTGAACATTTAATAAAAGTTTCTTTTTTTAAGTTCACTTGCCGTGCACTAAGGCGTATTTTTAATTTGAAATTAAAACTTTTAACTAGTTTTAAAATCGACTTTGCTTTCATACTTCTGAATGGTTGTTTGTGTCCGAAAAATTCTGGTCAATATCACCTTCACTTTCGTCAAGTTCTGACATCGAAACTCGTTGGGACTATAAGACGTTGCAATACACACCAGATTAACATACTTAATATACATCAATATTGTGCAACATGTCTCCTTTGTTTGTAAAAGTAAGGCAAGATCGATACCTTATTTGAAATAGTTTGCTTGCTAATATCCAAGGAAACTGAAGCATCAGACACCTGTAGTTCAAGTTCAACAATACTTCGATTTGAAATTGGAAAACTAAAGATATAATTTTCTAAGCTAAGGTTGCTGTTCGTTTTATTTGTGCCAAAACAAACGTATGGCATATCTTAGAACTGCAAATACTCGTATTCAAAAACAATATTTATTCACTTACAGAGTCTGATTTGAGGTTGCTTGAAGAATCGTTTTCGTCATCATCACTCGATAAATTAAGAACCAAAATTCGATTTCGCTGAAAATTAACCCAAAAATTGTAATAAAACCAATTCAAGGGTTTGCATGCAACACAACTTAGTTTAAAATATTGGAATAGGTTTTGCTAAGCTTGGTGAGAAATACATCCAACAACTAACTTTGGATTTTGTTTCCTTTTGGGAAGGTGCATCGTAAGGCTTCTGTTTTTTTGCTGATTCATAGGTTTCATGGGTGTCCTTAGGGCTGAGCACATAGCTTTTTAACTATATGTACAAAAACGAAACCTATTATTTTTATCATTTGAAATACACAGGAAAAAAGTAAACAACGCCTCACCTTAGCCGCCAAGTTTGAAGTTGATTTGCATTTTTGGGAATGCCGTCGCCCCTTTAAAAATTATTATTCATGTTTTTTTAAGTTTTGTACATTTTCACACAATTAATATCAGACAAAAGGTTTAAAAATTGTAAAACATCCTTACTTTCAAAACTTGTTTTCTCCCGGCCAACAAATAAATCTGCTTCTCCTGTTTGTGTCAAAAAGAATGAGCTTTAAATTTGAGTAGAGCAAGAGTGCTTCTGCAAATTGCAGAATATTATATTTGATACATTAAAACTGATTCAGTCAATAAAAACAACAGTTTGTTGTGTTACCAAAACCAACAGACTTTCTCATACTTTACACAAAATTTATTGAACTGTTGCTACTCACTCAGAGAAACAAGCGGGAAATCGTCGGTGAGGATTCCAGTTGGGTTTTGTGAAAAAATGCAAGAAACCAAAACGGCTTTGTGCACAATTGCTGATGGCAAGAAACAGACTTGTGTCCTTTTGCTTCCTTTCACCTTTTCTCTGCGCAGTGATTCTTCGTGCAAAACCCCTGCGCAGAGCAAAAGTGAAGGGAAGCAGCGAGACACAAGTCTGTTTTTTGGCATCAGCAGTTGTGCACAAAGCCGTTTTGGTTTCTTGCATTTTTTCACAAACCCGAACTGGAATCTTCACCGACGAAATCATGATTTTATCGATGTACATTTCGTTTGCACTTCGTGTAAGGGCTTTTTTTAAATCTTTGATGACTTGCATTTACGCTTTATTCTGGGTACGGTAATAGTCTGAACTTAAGTCTATGCGTTACAAGATAAACTCCTTGCATTACCTTTTGTTTCTTCATTCTTTTAATGGAAAAGCCAGAATCCGACGCAGCACACCGAAATCGCTTCTACAATAATTCAAAAAGTTGCATTGGGTATAACACGCTGTCTAAGTTCTTAATTGTCTTTTCAACTGTGATTTTTATACTCAAGAAATAAAAAACACGCTTACCTTGTACTTTTTTGGTAATCTTTCCAAAATAACGTCAGCACAAGACATGTATTCCATATCCTTTTGATTCAACTTGGTATTGTTAATTGTTATCCGCTGGCCTGTTTTAGAAACTATATCTGTACCTTTTTCAGCTGCTTGTGCCATACTGACACGTTCCTTTAAAAATCTTATGTCAGACTTCAAAAGATCTTGAACACTTCTAGCCATCCACGGAGCTCCATCAGCTTCTTTGATTTCGTCCTCAAGCTTTGAAATTAGTGTTTCGGCAGATTTAAGTGAGTATTTTGCAGATTCCAGCTCCCACATGTGGTGGGCGTGCATCCACTCATCTACTGTAAACCAACTTCTTCTTCTAGCCATGGTAGATGAGGGAAGATTTTCTGAGTTGGCTGCAATTTGTGAATCGTTATGTCGTCCAATTTGTTCCTAAATAAAATGTCTAATTAAGAATATGGTAATGTAAGCTCACATATCTGAACAAAATCTACTCAAAGGTAAGTTCTTAACCAAAACCTGATATGCCTAGCCAGCTATGTCCATTTATATCATTATCATTACAAGCTATGGGCAATGATACTTTTTACATACATTTTAAACAAAAAGTGTTCAGTGACAAGCACTGTGTACACTGCAAGCCTAAAATGGGTTTTTATCATGGCTACAAGGCTTGAAATGATATGAATTTTTAATGTTCCTATAGTGCTGCCTAAACCTACCAAAAAACTGCTTCCTTGCTTCTCGAATGTGCTCGAAAAAATTACGCAAGTCAACTTATGAAATGAAATGATTGATTCCGCGTTACAAGCTTTATACTTAGAATCACAGTCGAGCTTCACTTCTAGTTTTCATTTACTAATGAGTCTGTCACGTAATAAAGCAGTGGCTCAGGTAAACTAATAATTAAGTAACTACTGTAATTCAAAATACAAGTCAAATGTTTCACCACCGTGCGTATACTTCATAACTTCAAACAGCTTAATTTAAGCTGTATTATTATTACTTGTTTTTCTTTTCTCAAGTGATCTGCTAGATTTTTTTACCTGATAAATTTCATTATGATTTCTGCTGTTTAAAAGTACGTTTTGTTACATTTTACATAAAAAATATGATGTTAGTTCTGTCGTTTCGGCAAATGTTCGATGAAAACACGAGAGGCCTTTTTTATTTCGGTGACAAAAAAATGGTTATACCCCTTAATAACCAAGAAAATTAATGGTCTGAAAATTGACCTTGTCGTCGTTACTGCTTAAAAAGAGTTTGACGTATCATATTTATTTTCGTAGTTACAGGAAAAAGTACGTTATTAGTAGAAATAATCACATACAAGATTTCATAAACTTTTTTGAAGACAATAGTTTATAGCTATAACAAATTGCAATTAAAAGAGGAAGAAAACTTAATTGTCGCTTCTTCAAAACCGCAGTAGCCAAAAAATGACTAAGCAACATGAACACACTTCTAAATAGTACGAATGAATTAGAGTAACAAATTAATAACAATTTAAACACTCAACATAAGGTATTATTAACTAACTTGATAAAAATGTGTTACAATTAACATGTTTGATTAGAACATATAACAAAGCTGTAACAAAACTTATAACAATTCAAACAGAATCGCCACTTGAAGCAACGATTTTTAAACTTGTTTGAACTAGCACTAGAAACTAACGTACCAGTTGTTGTGGCTAATTATAAAAATATTGTCATCAAATATAAAAAAATTAGTACAATTTTCAAAAAACACTAACTGTTTAAACTTTTAAAATGTCAATCTTGATACAATCCAAATATTGGATACCCGAGTAAAAAGTGGAATAAAAGCACATTGTCGCTAGATGGATAAAAAATAAACGATTATAAAAACATTTTATATTATCTACATGATAAAAACAGCTAAGCTGGTTTATGTACTATAGGTAAAGTATCCGTATGTTTTCCTGAATTCAGCAAGTTGCCGATGCTCGTATTCTTCAGGGACGACTACTTTGTTATAAAATATCATTTCCCGGATCTTTTGCCGATCGTTGGTAAATACTTGACACAAGTTTTTTATAGGGATTCCCAAACAGATCTGGATTGCTCGCATTATCACAAACACTCCACAGTCGTTTGATCCAGGCTCCTGAAACTGTAGCTGCAACAAACAAACATCATTGCTTACTAAGCCATATTAAACGTGTGATTAGTTATAGTTCGTTCTGCTTTATTCTTAGCTAAATAGTGTTAAAGGGTGAATAAAACACCAAAACTTTTATTTTTTTTTTCATACTGATATTAATTAGGATAATTATTAGACCTCAATGTCCAACAAACTACTTCAATAAAATAAAATAAATCTCGTTTGTACATATTCTCCAGAAATAAAACATACATCAAATTTAATTGAATGTTTAATAAAATTAAATGGTTTATTGTTATATTTCTTACAAGATAGGGTTTGGAAGATAGATCCTCAAAAGAAGAAGCTACCTCAGGTCTATAGATTTGGAAGTCATCAGGGTGTGGAAAGGATTGGCGCCGTGGGGTATTGGCAGAGTTATACACCATTTGGAGAACAGCCTGTCAAAATAGAATTGAATTGCACAAGATGTTAATTATTTATGACGATTGATTAAAGTAATTTATAGACTACAAAAAACCACGAACGCCGTTTTTTGTTCCTGTAGTGTTTATCAACGTTTCTTGGCTTTTCCTGAGTATCATTTAACTATTTCAGAATTCGTTTTTAATAACTAAAAAAATTAATTACCTTTGCTTCAGAAACTCCAAACCAAAATCCTCGCACTGAGTCCACGATTTCACAGATCCTGCTGTTTGGGCTCACCTTCAATAGTAGCCAGTGGTTTGTTTTGTCATTAATATATTCACAAATAGGGATAAGAAGCACATCGATTTTTCCAAAATCAACCTGAAATATATGAAAACAGATACAAATTTAACACTTTAGGTATCATACAGTAACTTGTTTTAGCTTCTGCCTGTTTAAGCAGATACTGGTCACTTGCATAGCTATATAAGAAGGAATGTTTAAAATTCTGAATTCGTAGGTTTTGTTTTACAAAATGTTTAAGGAATTTTGAAAAAAGATAATGTTTGTTCATGCTTCCATAGTATAAAAAAGGTTGTAGACTTGCATTTCTAAACCACGGACTGCGAATTTTTTGATATCTGCCGAGATAGAATGAAGAATCAACTGGTAAAACTTTAAGATCCAGCTCGTGAGAACCTAGTAGCAACAGGATGTAGTCTACAATCTAAAGGCAATTGGATAATAAAATTGAATTCACTCCATCATGAAATCTCTTTCGAAACCATAGGTAGCAACGTAAAATATTTGTTCAAGTGTCTTAATTTCAAGTAAATGGGAACAACATTTAAGTAAAACAAATTATTCAAAAAAGGTAAACGGTCAGCCGGCTACCACTACAAATTTGAACGTAAAAGAAATAAAAACCAAACCTTACTCTTGAGCTGATATCTTTCCCTGCGTTTAACGTCTGGATGTATTCCGCAGGAATCTATTTGAATAGGTTTGGTGCTCAATTGAAAATAAAATAACCAAAAACTATGTATAGCTATTTTTAAAATAAATGTAAAACTTACGTCGTCCTGTACGGGCTTGACAATGTTATCCGCAGGTTTGCTCATTTCACTTTGCTATTTAGAATAAAATCACATACAAAATAAAATTAAACATTTGGGGTAAAGGAAAAAACTCATGCTTTCAAAGCAAGTTATTACAAGTTTCAAATTTAATTAAGCATGGGGTATTGATCAGTACTGAAACCTCAATGAAAACTAATAATCTACCTGAAGTTCTTGCATTTTGTCTGCAGAAGCGATTTCTCCTTCTTCAAGTTCTCCGTCTTGTCTTGGTGGTACATCATCGATCTACACGTAATTCAAATAAACATAATTTTAACATGTATACTGAAGTTTCTAAATTAACAATTGATGCAAAATTAGTTTTTAAAAATAGTCATCCTTTTCTCAACAAATAGCTAGGCTAATTTTAGTACTTTGTCTCTTTGTTGCATCTCAAAGAGTTAACCTTTGAGCACGTAAAAAAAGCTTGAAAATTTAATCAACTCATTAAAAAACTATATTGTAAAAGCCCATTAATATTCTTAGCACCACTAACTTTAGTTCTACTTTAAACGAGTCACCGACTGTCATGTTTTATTAAACATCGGTTTAATCCAAAGTTCGTTGAAAGTTCAGGGTTACCATTTTAGAATAACTTACTAATTCATTCTCTGAGATATCCTCCAAATCAGACTTGGACGGAGCATCCGCGTCTTCATCTGAAAAATCCTTCAAAGAAAATTCAATGGCATTTTTTAAAATCCAAAAGCGGATTAAACTTAGAAAATGCAGTTTTTCCTTTGTCTGTACAGTAATGGCTTACCTCCTGCTCTGAGACATCATCATACTGAAACTTCTTTTTAATTTTTTGAAGCAAGTACTTCAGTTCTTCATGGAACTGAGTACGAATTTGTAGCTCAGTTTGTTTATCTTTTACAGCATGTTGCAATCTCTTTTTTACACCTGTTAAACGCTTTTTCGTCCTTTTGGACATGGTTTCAAAGGGTACTTGGAATTCAGCTTCTGTCAGCATGATTTTTGACTTAACAAGGTTTCTCAAAAGCTTTAGGTAAAATTCAACAGAAATAAAACAAACTGTTACATTTGTGCTCAGGAGAAATGAACATGAAAAAATTTAGGTGGTGTTGAAAGCCATAACAACAAATAATCTTCTGTAAAGCCTGATTTTATGCTAATTTGAAGCTTACGTCGGCTTTCCTCTTTCCGTGTAAAACGTAATTCCCTTGTAGAGTTCTCTTAATGTAGCCCTCACGTCTTTTAACTGTTTGAGAATTTCTTTGTCGCAGCCTCCTACGCTTTGCCTTGTTTTCTGGTCCATGATACTTTTCTCCAACATCTTTCCAACTTAAGGCCTGTTTATTTAAAGCACGCAAATATTAATAACTTCTAAAGTCTTATGTAGAAGATTGCTACAACACATAAATTAGTGGTATGTACCTTATGTTTAAATGGCTCTTGAATTGTTCCATCATATACAGGTGGTGCAAACGGGGGTGCACATGGAGGGGGGTACCCGAATTTCGGCAAAAATTTTAAAGGAGCTACAGTAGCCACTGAATTTTTCAACTTGTCAAAATCAATCGTTACCTTCATTTTAGGCAACAAACAACAAAAGTTTACAAACAGTTGATTAAATTTATAATTGAGCAACATGGGGTGCAAGAATAAAGGTTTTACACCAATCAACTGAATAGTGTTATATATTTTGATAAAATATTTGCATCATCTCTTTTCAGAGAAATCTTAACGATTGACAGAATTAAAAAAATCAAAGATCACATATTTTTCATGTACTTGTTGCAATGTTGTTTTAGTAATAAAATGTCGAAGCATTATACCTGTTCCAATTGATTGTCCAGAAGAACGTCATTCGGATGGAAAAGATGATGAAGCGCTCGAGCCTGAATCAAAATTAAACAGAAATGTCTCAATATTATATACAGAATTACATCCTTAAAAATTCTTGGTACAATCATTTCAGCAATTGCCGTCATATTTGGAACAAAAGAATTATGATCATGAAACCGTAATTCCAACAACAAAGTAGAAAACAATTAATTGATAAAACTACACATAAGTAAGCTACCAAATTATCTTGCATGTTTTATTGACTGCAGTTGTGCAAATTTCTTCCCATAAACTCATTCATGACTACGAGAGAACATTACGGGACCTTTTTAACTATAAAGGTAATAAACAATCCCGTAAATTGTTGCAAAATCACTTTCTTAAAATTCTGAAGTGCCTTATTATTTAGATACTTGAAAGCTTAAACAAGTTAAACTTACATTAGGGTTGGTTCCCATGGTATTCAGACTAATGGACTGCACACTTTAAGCTGCTGAGAAATAAAAATGGTCTTTATCAGCGACCAAATTGTACGCCAGGGTGGTAAAATAAAAATGAAGAAGAGAAACCGCACTACTATTAAGACTTAGCAATCAAAGGTCCTGCAAGAAATAGAATTAAAACAAGCATTAGCAAAAACAGCATACTCGGTTTTCTTTGAAATGACAAACACTAGTTTATTAAACCTGAAAATTCTTAGCTTTTAGTTCACAATGGTACTATATGTAGTTATTAGTATTTCAAAGTGTCTAGAAGTTGCAAAGTGTTCAGCGACGAGCACTGTGTACTTTTTATAAAGAAAGCGGAACGACTTGAACCAAAGCTAACTCAGCAAGAACTAGATCTGATCAACATTCGTGAAACACTTTAACTCACATGATTTACCCTAACCAATTGTTATTTAACCCGCTAAAATGTGATAGACAAAACTTGAGTCGTCTCGGTTTTTTGATCATGCCAAGGTCATTGCAACAATCAAAGTATCCAGGACCACCACGTGGAGGTACTTATTGATTTCTCAGTAAGCTGACGACTCGTGGTCCCACCTAACCTAAACATCTATCTATCTGATTTTTAGGAATTGAACTATGTGAAATTTCTTTAGCAATCCTCTACCGGGAAAAATTGGCCTAATATGACAAATTTTGGCATCAAAATAGGACACTTAAAATAGTCAGATTAGAACAAAATTATACTTTTGCAACCTAAATGAGCCAGAATCTGACACTTCGAGCAAAATAAGCTGTAATTTTAAACTTGAATAAAATCCAAAAGGGGATCAAATGTCAAACTCCTAACGCAAACCAACTTCAATCTTATATTTTCTGCTATTTTGCGTCTTTTTTCAACCTGGTAAACCGTACTTTTCAAAACAGAACAAAACCAATCTAATAACCAATCATAATAGTCCAAAAACCCATAATCGAAATTTTTTGAAGCCAAACATGTCCCATATCGTTATCTTAAGTTTTCAGTTGTTTCGTCTACATAAAGCGTCAAAATAGCATAAATGGCAAACAAGCACCGCTCAACGAATTTGCCTTATTATGCGTATTAAAAAGATCAAAATATCACCAATTCAAAACTTCTAATACAAGTCAAATTCGCACTGCTTACACAAAAGCTCCTATTTGTCGTGTTAAAGACCTCAAATTAGCCGGGAAAGGCCATTAAATAAATGGGTTGTTTTAATTCTGAAACAAGTCAAATTAGCACTGTCTACAGAAAAGGTCCTATTTGGCGTGTTTCAGATTTCAAATTAGCCGAATTACGCCTTTAAATAAATTGGTTGTTTTGCCA
>JAQGBH010000878.1:0-40799 GCA_034698265.1 Sminthurinus aureus | reverse complement strand
TAGTCTGAGCTCAAAACTACGGACATTGTTTTGCATAAAGTTCTATGTGAGGTGGTGTGGAAAGAAGGATATTATACAAGTTAGTTAAGAAAAAAAATGATAGTTTAAATGCTGCAGAGTATGTATGTAAAACTTTTAGCGAATGATGCCATAATACTACATAATGTGTAAGTTTAATAATAAAAAAATTATACTATCGTTCCATGACGTAAAATGTATACCACTATACCACACATTTATTAATGAAAATAAATTTAATTGAGCTCATGTCGCATAGAAGCGTCAATTATTTGATTAATTTTCCAAACTTTTTGGTTATTTGTAATACAACCATAATAATATAATAACTAATATTATTATTTAATTTGATGTAGTATCAGGAAGTTCGTCCGTATTTCCGTTCATGATTTTCCAGCGTCTATGTAATAATAATTATTGATTATTGATATATTCACTGATCATGGACTATGTAGTACTGAGTAAAAATACATATATGTTGAATAGTATCAGAAACGAAAGCACAATGTATAGTATGCTAAGAATATAACATGAATCAAATGCAAAAGTAACAACAATAGATCATATGAATATTATAGACAATAGTTTAAGTTTTCAACAAAATCATTCTCAACTTCACAATTCAAAATAAAAAAAGTATTTTGAAATTGGACGATGAGAGATTTATTTTATTCATTTGCTGCAAAATATAAATTATTATACATATTATATTATTGTTTTTCTTAAGGGACTCTTTCTCATGATGAACAAATAATAACAATAAGGGGATTATAAATATTTTATTTGGGAGGAGATGACATGGAATAGACCCGTTTTAGAACTTAGATCTTCTTTTGTCTTACATCATAATTTAACAAATAATAACAACAATATATTATAACATCAAAGCTATTCGCCGATGTATATGTAACAACAATTACAAAAATATATAACAAATCAGTAACAAAAATATATATTATAATAATAAAATAAAATAACATATATCCGTCCTCTGTATATGTATTTTAACAAAACAGAAATCTGCCGTTTATAGGGATAATCAATATCAATAGTCAACAATAATAACATTATAACTTATTAAGTAATAATAACAATTAATAACAATTATAAGCTTAAAAAGTATTCATTACTTAATACATTTGGCAAGACATGAAGCAGCAGTAGTAGTATCAGTATTCAGTAGTAGTAGTAGGGAGGAATGAAGGGCGGGGATAATCGAGTCATCGTATTGTAGTGTACACAGTGTAAAGAGGAAACAAAATAATGTCATTCGTCGTCAAGTAATTTTGGTTCGGGAGGGATTATCGTCAGACTTTTTGAGAGTTAAGCTATATGGTAGGTTGCTGTAGTAGTAGTAGTAGTAGTAGTCAATTTGTCTAGTAATTCAAAAGAGAGATATGGAATAAGGTCAAAGAAAGTATAATAATTATAATAATATGTCAAAGTATTGTAGATTGTATATATAATGTACATATACAGCATATAATATCAAAAGGTAAATAAATAATAATAGTAACAAATACATCAAGGGAAAAAAAGTAAGGAACAGTATATTCATAGGAGTAGATATATATAGTCATGGTCCATAAATCCGTCTTTTCAAAAAGGACAAAAATTTTCTTACAGAAAGAAGGAAATCAAACAAATCAACAGTAAGTCCGTGGTTCTGTCAAGAGGAAGAAAAAGATTCTACTGTGGTACATACACCGCAAATAAAAGATTTGCTTGTTAGTGATGTGGTTTCTGGTTATACACATACACATGTACACTTTATATTTAAAGATGTACACGTATTAAGCATATAAAACAGAATACAGGGAATACACTACGAGAATGTAATGAGTTTTTTAAACGAAAGACAAGTCACTTGAGGGAAATAAATCTACATAATATATGTACTAGTACAAAAAGTCAAAAATATTTCATTTTGTCAGAAGGATTGCAGTTCTGTCATAAGAGTAAGATCAGAGAGAGAGAGAAAAAGAGTAAGTAATAGTAGGAAACTGTCATGTACGTGTAGGTATATAAAGAGGGAGAGTTGATGAGGAAAGGAAGTCTTTCATGTAGGCAAGTAAGTAGAAAATTCAAGTCATTTTTTTTTACTGGTGCTGTTTTTTTTCGGAAGAGTTGATATTGTTTGGTGGTGTTGAGAGTAGTTCATTGTTTAAGTACTGGTGATGAGTATTTAGTTTCCACCGACCCATTTTCCTACTTTGTCAACCAAAGTGTAGGTACAGTCTGGGTATCTGGCAACACAATCTTCTTGCTTGTCACCGGTGAGGACAGCATCCTTGTACAAGTCCATGCTTCGCATTCGGTTTCTATTATAACATGTATATAGTATATCATTCATTATCATATCCATTTTAAATGAGTGCAAGAAGAGAGAGAGAAAGAATTGTCTTCTTCTACTTTTTACTGCCTTTCTCTTTTCAATGTCAGAAAATCAACCAAGTAAGAAGAAGTACAAGACGAAACGAATTGTACTACTTTCTAATATTATTATATAGTATACATAACTTTCATATTGAGTTGAAAAAATTCATTGTCTTACATTTAGGTACATACATTATGTTAAACATATTATAAACATGTTAATTTTTCATCTTAAAATTAAATAAAATTACCTGAAGAAAGAGGTGGCGTAGTTGAAGACCTTGTTACGTCCAGCAGCGCGTTCCATTTCACAGGCAACACGTTTTCGGCATCCATCTCCAGAGATTTTCATGACAGCGAAAGTAGTGTCAACGTAGTCAATGGAGTTGAGAACCTTGGAGAGGAGACCACCGTCCTTAAGGGCTTCATAGTAAGGAGAAGCGGAAGCAGAACGTCCCCAACCTTCATCGTGTCCACCACCGCTGAGGAGGGGAGACAAGAGAAGATAGACGAGTCCACCGAAAGCAGCCAAGACCAAAAGGTTGAGAACGAGAGCAACAATATCGGCAAGAGCAGGAGTTTCTGAACCATTTGAATCATGTGGCGATGTGGAGTCGGGCGAATAAACAGAAAAAAATTCTGATACTGTTATTTCAAGGACAGGGAATTTATAAAATGCAAATAGATTATTTGATTACAATGACCCTCTTACCATTTCCCCAACCAGAAGAAACACCACCTCCACTTCCCCAACCTTGACTTTGTTGACCTCCCCAACCTGATCCAGCGTGGCTTACATCCAAAATTTGTGGATGATGATCATGAGTTCCAATTCCAAATCCACCACCTCGCTGTGTTTCTGCTCCGGTTGTCTTTGGCTTGGTAGCCGCAGAAGCAGCCGCAACGCAGAGTACAGTAACCAATAAGATTCTGTTCATCTATATAATTCATAGTAAAGGAATGAGAAAATTATAACTTTGTAAGCATTTCAGACAGATTTTCATTATAATAATAATAATCATAATATAATTTTTATAGTTTTTGATGTGAAAAAAAAACATTGGGAAAAAACATTTCTTATTTATTCAGTTTTCTTGTTTCCATTTTTCTTTGGCAGTGCTTTGGGAGTTAGTTGTAATGTTGCTTCTTGTATCGTTCGTCTTTCTGTCTGTATATTGTTTATTTTAGGTTGTTGTAATTTTGTATCTCTTCTCTATACAGCTTCATTGTATTATTTATTCATGGTGAAAAGTATTTCATTACGAATCGTTTACTGGATTTGGATAGTTTTGGTGTTCAAAATTCATCAGTTTTCATCTATCATGTGTTGAATCTTTTATTTTTTTGTTTGCACCCAATTAGAATATTACTTGAAAATGTATGAAATTCTTCATTCTTTAGTTTTTGGCAAATAGAGCAATGAAACAGATATATATATATAGATAGGTCATCATCGTATGACATTTCAAAAATAGAACAACAGAAAGAGAACTAAATATCTAAATAAGTGTTCACTTATCAATGATGTTCATCATGCAGAGACGGAGGTTCTATGATAGTTTCAGATAATATGATATTTATGTTACTCTATTTTTTGAGTTAAATCTCAAAACCTGTTTATGTCTGTCTAAAGTTCTATAATATAATATAATAATGTAATCATAAATAGTATATGAAACTACATAATCTGATATTTTTTACTGATGACTTGAGCATAACTAGAGTAAATAAAAAGAACGAGATGACAGAATGAAATAAGAAATCACGAGTCATAAATGTATGTATGCACCTATGCTAATAAAAATTAAAGTAAACTGTAATACAAGTAATTGCATTCTTGGTTGAAGAAGAAAACAAAACACCTAGAGGACTACTAGTATTACTACTACTTTAGCAAAACTTCAACTGCATGAAGTTTCAATGATTGAAACTATCTGTCTCTCTCTCTCTCTAGAGACATGTACATGCCGGAGGAACCAAGCAAATGAAATACAAAATCATATTTTTTACTATATGGTCCTTCACGAAGGCATATATGAGTATAGTTGAATATGCTGCATATGTACAATGCTTCTTAAATTTTCAGTATCAGCAGTATTGTAGTACTGTTGTGAGAAAAGCGAAAAAGTAGAAGAGAGGATGAACAAGGAATTATACGAGTTAAATGTTCATGAATGAATTCATTATCTTTGCTACACATCACATACTCCACATCAGTATCATCATATTGTACTCTTGATGAGATACATGTAAGATGCATACCTATGTACGTTTTCTACTTTATATTTTATAGTATTTGAGGGATAACACAAAGTGTCTGACAGAAGATTTAGATTTTTTTTTTATGAATCTGATTGTATGCATGTAAAACCAAATGATAAAACAAAAAAAAAAGTATAGAATACTGCGCTTTTTGAAGATGAAGTATTAAGAAAAAGAAAAAATGTTGGTTGGCATTGCATTAAAATGGAATGGCACATGAACAGACATGGTTCTTTGGTGCTCTTATTCTTGTTTCTTACATGACCTAATAATTTTAATGCTTAAGGTGCCATATTATCAGTATTTGTGGAGATGTACTTACTACACGCTCATCTCATTTCAAAAATTCAATATACCCCATATATAATATGGAAAGTATTATAGCACTTAAACTACGTAAATTGCAATGATAGAGCTTTCGATTCTACGACTGAGTACGCATATTTCTGCCTATCTATATGACTTATCATATATTTAGATCTATATACATTATTCCAGCGAGCCAAGAGAAATTCACACTACAGTGACAATGTTAACACAAAGAGCAAATAATTGAAGTATACACATTCTGTATAGTATATATATAACTCTGAAATTGTGCACTATATAATGGAGCAAAAGTAACAAGAGCATTTTCCATTCCATTTTTAATAATGAATCTAATTAAAATAAAAACAAAAAACTTTTAATCGTATAAATCTTGTGTGCATTGCCTACCGCACACATTGGTCTTGCTATTATTATATGGTCATAAAAAATACGAGTAGTAAAAATAAAAATAATAATACGAATTCAATGATAACAATAATAGAAAATTTGGCTAGCCGAATTACGTGTTTGCATATATAAAATCAACTAAGCGTACGAAAAATGAAAAAGAAGAAGGGCTTAGCATCATGTGTTTCTCTTGTTTCAGAGACATTCAACACAATTATTGTTATTGTTATCATTATATTTTATATAGTTTATCATCTATCCTCTAGTAAAGATATGACTTATAAAGTGTGAACTAAGTATTATACGTAGACTAATGGTGGGTAGGTACTCGGTATAAGGTATAAGTACACAGACATGCATATAGTCAGCAACCTGTTTTTCGATATCTTTTGCCTGTACCTCTATCACTAATATACCTCAAGTTTGCCATTTGACTTTGAATGAGGATTTGCAAAAGGATCGGAGCAATAATGTATAGGAGAAAAAGACAGAGAGGAGTAAAATAATGGTGGTTATGTGGACTATGTGGACTCATCAGGGTCGAAGGATTAAATGGGGCATGAGGTTGGTTTCAAGTGGTCAAACAGGAAGCCCACACATCCATACATATACATAAATATGTATACTTGTATCAAAAATGAAGAGTACAGTCTACAATCCTCAAAGACACACAAACCTTTCAGACACATTTCAACTTTACCTAGATCCATAATAAAATATGATATGCAAATATTTTTATGGTCAAACGATCAAATTTTCAAGTTTGCTATACACCGTCTTGTGTTTCTTTCACCCTCTATCATGTTTCTAATGCCTTGGCATTTCTCTATACATTTCTGCATTCATTCATAAATGGATGACTATTTTACCGTAGAAATGTCATCTTTACATCGTAGAAATATAATACCTTTACAATTTACATGTAAAAAGTAAAAAAAAACATAACAAAACAAAACAAGAGATACCGCAAAAGATTTTCTGTATTATGATACTTTTATGATAGGGGAGGTTATGATGATGATACTTTTACTGGAAATGAATACACAATAATAATTGTTAATCTTCCGTTTCATAGATAAACAGAAAGCAAGCATAAAAATACAGTATTTATGTGCTTGAGAGATACGGTTTATGGAGAAAAGCTAATAGGTAATAGATTGTTGACTGTATTAATCATACTTTTATATGCTAATACTAATGATTAAAACAACATGAACATTGACCAGTGAACATGTTTCAAATTTCCCATGTCATATAGCATTACTATGAAAAGAGATACACAGAGTAGAACTGCTCATCTACATGTACAATAACTGATTTGACTATATGATTACTGTACTTTTGAAATGGGGAATGCTCTGAGTACTTGATACTGTAAACTATAGCTTAAAAAACTCGTTCTTCTCTCTTTTGCATTCATAATGTATCAAATGTCCACGACAAACATGTTGTACCTCTATAGATGAATGTAAAGAAGGAAAAGATGTAAAGTCAACACACAGTTAGACACACATTCTTGAATCTATGCCCTTCAAAACTTGGACTGGGTGACTAGGACTACAGTTGACTAAATTGAATTTCCAGGTTTATTGTAGTACTACATTGCATACATTCAATTGAATGAAATGGGATGGAGGACCACTACTGGGCAAACTACCGTACGGTTTATGTAAAATTTGCTATTTAATATTCTAAACTTTATCAGCGGACAGTAGAAAAACTGGTATATCAAAAATCAAATGCTATAATATTATGATGCTCCTATGAAACTTCAGTATCTCAATAAAACTTCATACAAAATCTCATGTACCCGTCCCTTCCTTGTATGTGTACGTATGTATATATGTACTATTTAACTTCTTGATCTATCAATCTTTGTCCGTCTTAGCAACTAGTTAAACTATTTTATATATAATATTAACAATAACCAACATTGTAATAACTAAAAAGGTAAAAGACCTATGAACTGCACATGAGAAAGTTTAAGAGAGCATGTACTATATATTATATATACATTGACAAATGTAGAGAGTAGAGAGAATCTTGCCTTTCTCCAAAGCAGGGACAGTTCTCACTTCTCACACTCTCGCTCATGCTATCCCATTCCTTTTACAAATGCTTTTTATAGAAAAGAATGCTGGTGATACTTTTACCGCTAGCCTCGTAACATTATATATGATGACTTTATCTCTAGCTATACTACGTATACTACTTTTTCCTACTTTCCTCAAAGGAAAAGTTGAAAATACTATTACCGTCAGAAGACTCGGAGAAATATCATTGTGAGATTCTTACAGTTTTTTGATGAAATTACAGGCACACAGACAGACATGTTAAAGATAAGCAAAAGGTTCAAATGTTTTATCCTTTCAAGAACGCTTTAGTTTACTTTAAATGACTCTTTGTAAAAGTTGAACATCCAAATATAAGGGAAATCCAAAATTGTTCCAGTAAGTAATTTTCAATGAGCACGAAATATTGTAGTTGACTTCAAATCCCAGTTTTTTGATTCAAGTAGTAGTAACAACACAATTAAGAGTAACAATTTTCCAATTTTGAGTAAAGAGTTTGTTCCAAATCACAACATTTTCCAAAGTTTGAGACAGACAGATAGAAAGACACGATATAATGTTGCAACACACAAAACAACAAAACGAACAATTTGTATATTTCATGGTATTCTCCCAAAGCACTTTTTTTTAAAAACCAAAATTGATTGTTCAATAATAATACTTATTTTTCCAAAATTTTGAGGAAACAAGAAAACACTTGAATTTTGAAAATATGATGATGTTTTATTAGTATTATGATTATTTTATTGATTAATTGTATACCTTGAATATTTTGTTTTTGTTTATTTAATTTTTTGGTGGAAATATGAAACCGGCAGAGGAAGAATTGATCTCCTAAGCTCTTAGCAGAAAACTGAATGAATGGACAGGTGGTTGAACACCTTTTATATTGGCGGTATGTAGAGACGAGAGGGATGCTGACCTGCGGCCTCCCCTCAAATACCATATAACAAAACACTCGCGAAAGGTTTCCCCACAAATCTCTTCTTCTTTTTGCATATGCCATTTACATCCATTGAACAATGTACAGTGTACAATGTATCCTCACAAAACTGTGTGTGGATGCTGAGGATTGTATTTGTATTCATATGTAGTTTACGTACACAATACACAATACACAACGCTTGCTATGCACTATCCACTTGTATCTCATAGTATCCTCATATCTCCTTAGTCACTTTTCTACCAGGCTACTTTTTTTTGTTGTTTCGCCGTGTCTTTTTCATTTGTCTACAGATATATTCTTACTTTATTGTCTGTTATTCACGCTCAATATAATAAGGGATACACGAAGCTAGTATTAAAATACTTTAGTATCCTTCCAATACGCATACATGTGTATAGATATATGCAACGTGCATACGTATAGATTTTTAATTTTTTTTACACATTTTTAAAAATGATCTTCAGTATAATAATATATTCATATCATCTTGTACAAAATATGAAATATGGTTTATCCGATATCATCAATTTTCTTATTACTGTATTTATATATTTACATCATTTTGTTTATGATGTATTATTTTTACAAGCAAAATTTTCTCCATTTTGTTCTTTCTCTCCTCGAATGCATAGAGAGAGGAGAGGCAGACATAAAAAATTCGTAGATAGGTATTTATATGCGTTAGTTCATGTGCAAATGCAATAGGATAAAGCAAATAGTATCATGGAATATGAAATCAAACCCTTGACATAATGCATAGTGTTGATCAATCCATTTATAGATATATACATTCCTATGTACAGTGTGTTGTGTATTAGCTGATTTTGACTTTCTTCCTCTCGTTTCTCCCTAGAATTCATAATTTCCAATGCTGAA
Source organism: Sminthurinus aureus (assembly GCA_034698265.1). Taxonomy (NCBI): domain Eukaryota; kingdom Metazoa; phylum Arthropoda; class Collembola; order Symphypleona; family Katiannidae; genus Sminthurinus; species Sminthurinus aureus. The sequence goes on along the minus strand of JAQGBH010000878.1, from coordinate 31,532 downwards.
ACATGATGAAATTTTGAACGAAATTTCTAATTTTTAGTATTTTTAGTTGTCATTAAGACTATGCAACAGCCAGATGAACTTTTAAAATCGGAATTGAATTTTTTATGAAATTTTCATTGTAAAATTATAAATTATGTGCATGTACGCTTTCAAATATAAAAAACATGAATAATTAAGACCTTGAAAATTTGACAAAAGTTCATCGTAGAGACGGTCAAATTGATACATGTGTGTGTGTGTGTAGTGTGTATGCAATGCATGTGGTGACGGCGAGAGAGAATTGAGTGGAGTACGTCTGAATGTATAATATGATGTTTGAACTGCCTCCAGTTAAAATGTATGGCAGCAACTTTTTGCACTTTCCACCCAAAACAGAAAACTCGTATGGTCTCGAGTCTCGACCTCTTTACCAGCATACTGAGGATAGCCTCATATTCTACTTTTTCTCATAGTTCCTTCCACAGGAAATACTTGTGTGTGCATATCGATGAAAATGTACGTTTATCGTGTATGTATACATTATATACATGCAGTTATTTCTTTCTCTCTCTCTGCACAAAATGTTTCTTACTATTAGATACCTTATTTTCTACATAACTATCATATACATAGTATGTTTTTTTTGTGTAAAAACAAGTGTTGTGAATGGGAGAGAGAGAGTAATGGTTAATGGTACAAGACACGAGTTGACGGACGTTGGTGATGAAAGTAAGAAAAAAACACCATGTCCTCGTGTTACGCGCAAAATTATGATACACATGATGATATGCATGATATATTATTATAAAATAATATTATTGTAGACCAGCTGTGTTTTTGTGCAAGTTCAATGCTCAAAACATGAACATGAAACATCTTACAAAATACATGCATCTTTCTTTTTCTTTCTTTTTTTTTCATAATGGTTTTCTACATCTATGTCTATATTATCATCATAATTATTTACCATTGCTCTTTTTTCATTGCTTTGGTGCAGGCACATAGAAACTGTACAACTTGACACCTGCTTCTGCATCTTCTTTTCTGATCATGGCCAGGTCAACGAAATTCTTTCTCTGTGTAGATACATACTTATGTTTGACTATAAGTGAAGCTGCAGAGATTATTGGGATGGGCAAGAGCAAGAGAGGACCAAGTAAACCTACAATCATTTAGTTTTCTTCCTGTCACCAATAATTGACCTTTAGCCTCTCTCACGTTCAAACTTGAAAGTTTCACTTATTTTTTTTTCTATTCGTGATCTTTGTATGATTTTTCTGTGTCCGTTTGAGAGTGGTTTAGAAAGAGAAAAACATCAAAATCCTCTATTCATTCATTCATTCATTCATGTTTTTTTTCAATAGTTTCTGTTTCTTGAGGGATTCCATCAAATCAAATGACTGAGCAATGATTCATTGAACTATGAGCTCATTTAATATACTACGCTTTTCAAAAATGTGTTTTTGTTTATTGTTTGTTTTGGTTGACTCAAAGTGCTCATTATGTCCTTAAAATTTTCTCTCATACTTATCTTGTTGTAATTTCATATTGACTATGCATGATGCATGCATTCATTTCAAGAGTCAAATCCTGATTCTTGTTGAAGTTTTTTTTTTGTAGGGTACAGAATGAAAATGAAAACGAAAAACTAGTCTCTTGAATATTTAAGGTCCTTATCACCTTGTTTATTTAGTGAATTTGTTTGTAGCTTTGATTCAGTGATTCAGAAATATTTGAAAATGCAATTATTCCAAACACTTTCAAACAGCAGCTTGTTGTAGTTAAAATTTTCTTTCTTCTGCATCCTGTATGGAGTATGTGCTCTCTGCTCTGTGCTCAATCTCTATTCTATCCTATCCCATTATAACGCTAACATATCACAGTTTAAACTTACAAGTCAATAATCATTGAGGCACTTAATTGTATACATGATTTTCCTTAGATACGTAATATCTTATGTACTCGGTATGTTTTGTATTTTGTACAATGGAGTACGTGTGTAAAAGTGAAAAGGTAAATGTACGGTAACAATAACATTTTCAAAGATGTTTGACGCAAATATAAATCATACAGAGAAAAAAGTTATTGGCATAAGACAATAATGATGGGAGACGAGAAACGAGGCATAATCATGACGAACTCATGTCCTATGAAATAAATTACACGATATGATTACTATCAACAGTGACCTGCTTCTGTCATACGATGAGAAAAATTCAAAATACAAGAATACTAATCATAATAATATTCCACACACATAAACAAGCCGAGTATAATGTTGATGAAAATGTGAACATGAAAATGACTAGTGAACTTACGCATCATACAACATACGAGCATATACATCTTCAATCTCGGCAGGTTGTATAGCAACTACCAACACTTTGAATGTCAAGTGCAACTTTTCTCAATTTAGACGCTCTTTCACTGTGTACTGCGTACATCATGCATACTTTTTATCTGTAGTAATTTGTCTTCATGAATTTGTATATATCTCAATTGAATCTCAACATACTGTTAGTCTGACCTGCTTGACCCTTCTTTTTTCTCAAGGCAAGTTATTGAAATCGAAAATCTAGTTTCGATTTTCAGTTTGATCCTTTTTGTATGTCTTTATCATAATCAGTTCAACACGAGCATTCCTAATGCACATATGTACATACATGCATAAGACACATGCATTAACATTTTCCAATTTTACACCCTCAACAAAGTTTCATATCCTATGGTGTGCAGGTTTGCGTTACTCTTGCTATTATAAGTACGCGGTGTTGAAATTGATAAATAAACCAGTAACAAATTTCAAATTTCCCTTTTTAAAACACAAGTGCATTGTTTTATTTCATTATATTTTATTTCATTATATTTTATGCATTGATTAATTGTTAATTGAAATCTGAAACGAATGATACAGAAAGAGAAACAACTTGAATTAATTCTAGTAAATACATTTCCATGTACAGGAAACAATCTAATTATTGTTGTGATAATGACAATGACAATGAATGATAAAAGAGAGAGAAAGACAGGATGAGGAAGAAGAAGAAATACAAAATGAAGAGATTGAAAAGTGATTCACTCTCATATATCTAAATCACTATAATTGTAGGAATGTGTGAGTGAAAACTGCTTGCCCCAGTTACGGGAGAAGCACGATATGTGTAAGAAGTATGATACAGTAATCTTGTATTAACAATGTAAAACCCGCGAACTACACGCTTGTGTTGTGTTTTGTTTACTCATGAAAAAAAAAAAACTTGCAGAATGCTCCAAACGGAAACGGATAAAGTGATTCACACCAATAGTATGTATATGCATGTTACTTTGTAAAGCCAGTGCTTATTGTCTTTGCTTTTGTATCTTTTGACAGAAGCTATCAGTGTAGAGTGGAGTTTAAAATAAATACAAAATACAGTATACGGTATTTTACCCATCATAATATCTTATTTCAAAAGAAAGGTAAACTAAAATGTTGAAGTAATTGCATCATTGAAGAAGGAAACAAGGAAAATGAAGGTGACTATACATTCTTGTGTTGTAGACATGAAGCGTAAATACAAATCTGTAGTCTGTAGTGTGATGTTATATGTTATGTTTTGAAAAGAAAAGAGCGATGAAGTAAATAGCAGCAGCCACCAAGAAACAGATAAAAATGTCAAGGAGGAGATGTAGAGTACATCATCATTATAATACACACATAATAATCTGATTGTGGTTTCCAACTTGATTAGATGTAGAACACACGTACTTATATTCCTGACTCTGTGACCAGTCAACAGTCAACACACAGTAGCACAAATAGAGTTCATGATTCACAATTCACAGTCAAAGCAAAAGAACGCATATCCTCTGAGCTCCTCTGAGTTCTGAGCATCATCCGGTAGCATTAATGAAATGGAAATCAGACACTTTTTTATTGTTTTTCCAACACAAATGAGTTTCAAGTAAGATTGTGGTAACTGTGGTTAGTGTATACAACATACATAAATAATATGCTCTTCTTTTTTCCATTCTAATTTACATTTACATTTCAATGGTGTCTTTTGTAGAAAATAAAATAAGGCAAACGGTGAAGCTTACACTAATTAATTTGTTTTAATCCAAGTTTTCATAATAATTATTCATACCTTTCTAATCAGACTTTACGAGTTATGATTAGCATTAGTATCAGCTCAAATGGTGCCAATCTTGAGAAAAATTAAAATTAAAAGTGAAAAAAAGTGAAAGAATTATTTCAACTCTCTCCATTCTCTATACTCTCTATACACAATAAACTTATTACTTATGATGTGACCAGTGGATTTCAAGTAAATCGGAAAAACAAAAGGTTTTCAAGTTTCTATATGGAAAATGAAAAATAATGACAATATGTTGGACGAGGTTGTGAATTAGTAATTGTAATGTATCTACTATCTACATTGGGCAGTAGGCACAGGATCACAATAATAATGGAGGATTTGCATGGACATAATTCTTTTACGTTTCAGCATGAAATTGTTCATGTAGGTGTACATCAAATTTATAATTCACCATTTATGTATACATGCTACATGCATGTTGAAAGTTGAAGCAACTCCTGAATCCTGCCTCTAAACTCTAAACTGTAAACAATGTGGAAATAAAAGTAAAACGTACGGATGTATTCCATTGTAATTAAATACCTACCTACTTAGATACATCTCGGTAATTTATACTTAATGTTTTATGTATCATGTACAATATACATGCTCTGCAGTCTGCAGTCTACAGACAATGTATCATTCACATCTGTATAAATCTCAATTAAAAGACAAATTTTATGCACTGAGACATAATATTTTGATGAGGATGCAAAATTTGTAAGATGATATACCAAGATTGAAACTAGATACTAAATAGATACTAGATAGTACTAGATCCCAGACCACAATATACATTACACACGTACATGAACATGAACACGAACCACGAACAAACAATCGCGTTCATCGTACACCGTACAGCATGAAGCATGACATGTGACATATTAAATGAAATGTAAATATGTATAATATTATATTATATTAGGTATTAAAACAAATTTGTACATGCAGATTAAATCATGAGGTATGAGACACATCATTACTGGGTTACACATATACACATACACATGTCAAATGCCTACCTATATGAATACCCATACGCTATGCGTATTTAAGCAGGAAGGGTACTCTTAAATTCTATTTAGCATGGTAAATAAGAGGAAAAAGAGTATAAAGAAAACATTCCGAGTTGGACTGAGTCACTTTCTTCAGAGTCTCTTGTCTCTTGTCTCACTCTCTTTTGGGGGACTAAAAATTATCCCTTGAGCTAAAACTTAAGTATGCCTGGTAATTAATAATACGCAAAGTGTGTGAGTTTTATTGCGTGCGGCAAAAAAAAGTAACATTAGCCATGAGATGGATGGAAAATATCATATGGAGATTAATATAATTTACCCAGCGGGACTCAAACTCACATATTCACTCTTACATATTATGTAGGGATGACTATTCTGTAAATCCATGTTGCGTACGTCGTGTGTATTGTGTCTTGTGTCTTGTATGTGTATGACTAATGTATGAGTGATAGGAAATTTGTTTATATTTTGTCTTTTTGAATAACATTTCGTTTTATGAAATATTTCATTCGTGTTTTCTTGGTCCAAGTCTTTGTGTTGAGTTTTGAGGTGGTTGGTTTCGTTTTTCCGTTGTTCCATACCAATGAATAATTAATAACTATTAATTTAATTAGTTTTTTTTAACTAATGCCATATGCCATATGTAATATGCAGTATACAACAGTGTAAGCTTGACCATAGAAATGAATAATAAATCCTCTTGTTTATCCCGTACTGCATTTTTACTGACACATTCAAAACATCAAAACTCAAAACATAAAAAATGACAAAATCGTCATATCTTTTGTTTTCTTCCTTTGGTTTCTGAACAAAACACTGTACACTGTACACTACTCATCATTTATCATCCTTTACTCTTGATAAAATTTTTATTTCATAGCTCACATAATGTGAGTCACATTACAAAGCTGAACATGAACTATAAAATCCTGATATATAGAATGAAATAAAATGATGGAAGCAAAATGTTTCAAAGGTTTGTTTATTACTTATTATATTACCTACATCAAAAGAAAAACTGATCATACATTTGTTTTACTATGCAGTTATAATTTTACATGCAATAAAAGTAAATGCCGTTACTTATTGAGCAGTGTACTACACATTGTATACATTGAACATTTTATCGTTTACTTAATAAGGAGACATTTCATTAATTCCCCCAAAAAAATCCTAAGCGTTTTCTATTTAAAATTCAAAGCAATCAAAAGTTCAAGAATCTGGTTTTACATATATAAAATATAAATACATGCATATATGCATATAGCGTGTAAGTAGTCAGTAGTATGTAATAAGATGAAATCCGAGATATGGAAGATGAGAAATAAAAAATTTGGTATTTTTGTTGGTCTATTAAAAGTTTTATTTGCAAATGTTTTAGCACGCTCTTGGTGTTACTTACTATATCTACTGTAAATAATTAGCTGCCTACTTTTGTCTTGTAATATTTTCATTAGGTATTCATATGTTCTTCTAATGAAAAAAAGGATATTGAACTACACCATGTTGTGTATGTTTACAGAAATAGAATTAATTTTAATGGAAATTAGTATGGAAATATGGACCTTTGAAAATTTTGCCTCACTCAAGTAACTGTACTGATGCACCTGTGGTACTGAACACTGAAACATCAGGTCTTATTACTTACTACACACTACACACATCATACATCATATAATATTGCTGAAGGTTTACAAGTAGTAAAGAAAAAATCTTTATTAGTTAAATGTTTGCATATTTAATATGTACAATGTACAACATATGGATTTATTTTGGACCAACTGAATAGTACTAGTTTTACGAAGCATCAAATGGTTCTCATAAATCATCGTTAAATTTCAATTTTTAAGTTGAAATCTCCAACTGTATGCTGTATGTAAAACAATGTACGAGGAAGTCATAAAATTAATCTTACTATAGTAAACAAGGCGAAGAATTTGTATCATTTGCATCCGACACTCATCTTTTTTGCTGCATTTATAACTCAATTGAAAAATAGGGATATAAATTCGGAGTTTGAATCAAAGTGTAACATGTATTTATGTATAACGTTACTAACAGCTAGAAACTAGAAACGAACAAAAAATGTTTGTTTTCTTCTCGTTTCTGATGTGCTCCAGTAAGTACTATGATATTGTTTTTTTTTTGTAAACTTCATATAAACATTAGATTTTTTGGGTACATTTTTCAGGGTACACACTGTTCATTTATTATTTATTTGTATTCTCTTAAGTCTTTCTAGTGTCACGACTGGATCATTGACCTTTGGTAACACTACTTGTTGAATGAAACAAAAACAGTGATGATCAATATTTTCTCGTATAATTTTCACGTTTCTGTAAACATGCAATATTTTCCTACTTACGAGTAAATTGCTACAGTTTATTGACGCAAAATGAAACTAAATATCACACAAACGTCAAAAGTAAGTCAAAGTCTACAGATTGTTGGCGAATAATGTTCTCAGCCGCTTTTTCATTCAATTAATAATCAAAGCAGTGGTCAAGAACTCTATTGTACTACATTACTTTATTGGTATGCTTACACTTGATGTTTACAAATTATTCATCGATTTTTTTGATGCATATAGAAAATGTATTATAATACATGTATACACATTACACAGCAAGTAGAAACCAAAGTAAAGAACCAGTAGTTCCCCCAGTGCATCTTTTTTAAGTTGCATTGATATCTGTATGTATGGGAGATGGGAATGTGTACTTGTGCCGTTTCATCTATATTCTATATTAAACCAAACAAACAAACGAGTAAAACCAGTGTGGATATTTAAAAATATTTTGATCCAAGGGCATGGGATTTCTAGTACAAAACTAAAAGGATTGACACTCATTGGATGGGGAATTACATTGATGTGCACCGATCGACAAATGATTGGGCAAAGATGCTGTAATGTTTTTCTTACAAATGTGTTGACTATTCTGCATTCTGCATCTGTCAAGAGTAAAGAGGTTTAAATAAGTAAAATTCTTTGAATATGAGGAATATAAATTAAAACTTTTAAAGTTCAAAGTTTTTTCATGCCTGCAAGCCCGGAATGTTGGGAGAGTATAATATATGCCGTTCTTGTCTTTTTTATACATTTGTCTTTTCATTTTCATTCCTTGGTAATACATAAAACAACATAATATGCACCAAAGGATAAGGCACATCAATGTAAGGGGAAATGAATTTTTCACGTAACTTTTTTTGCTTAATTTTGCTTAGAGTTTGGAGGTTTCAGCACAGTGTAAGACAATTTTGTACGGAAAATGATGCTACACCCAAATCCCAAGTCTCAAGTCTCAAATCTCAAGTGCATTTGTATTTTTATGGTTGGTTCGTACGTGAAGAATAATAATGATAATAATTATGCGTCTAATGAAATCGTCACTTTGGAATGTAGAGCAACGATAAGAAAAGTTGCCAAAAAACTGCTCAACCATTTCCCAGAAAAAATTTGACCATAAGTACAATACACATGAAAGATATAATATACTAAATTCCATTAAGGGAGTAAAGATTCCCTTGTACACGCTCATAGAAAATACAAATTTACACATATATATGCAGTTTTTATGTATAGACTTTGTAAAAGTTCCATCTTATACATTTTACACATGTTCTTTTGAGTTTAAAAAAAGTGCATCTTTCATTTTATGAAAACTAAGTATATATGACCATCTCCCTACGTATGTTTTATGTATTTATCACTGTCTTCATATTTATTATACATATACACATGAGACATGAGTGTGGAGTGTTGAAGCTCCGGAGTGTGTGAATTCGCCTTCTACCACGTTTATGTTATTGCATGTACTCGAGTATTGAGTATTGAGCATACAATACATACTAGATACTAGATACTACAACATACATTAGAGTAACTTTACGGTCTTCATACTTTTGCTAGTAAGTATATTTTCTTCTCCCATGTGAGCAAAAAAAAAACTTTTGGTCAGCGACTGCAAGAAATTCTGCCTTTACTTTTATTTGCTCTCATTTTGAACATTTTTTTTGCTAAAGTAAATATTGTACATTGTACTATATTTTTGTGGTCAACAGCCTACTGTTTGACTTTCTGTTTTGACTTCGATCTTGAATCTTGAACCTTATGATGCATAATACATTATATCTGTGTGATGTTTAAGTGATTCATTGAAACTTGAAACGTTCTCTATGAAATTTGCTTCAAAATTTCAGATTTGCTTGTATAGATTTGCATATAGGATATTAGAATTTATTAGAATCCTACATGTATTACATGAGACAAGTACAATTACGGAAGCTGTCTACAGTCTTCAGTCTCCTTAAACGTAAAAATTCACCGCAAAGATGTACAGGAATTTTGAAGATCAAGGATCCTCTTTGCCATTCACCTCATCCCATACATAAACACCTTCACACACACTCGTATCTCAGATCATGCCACAAAATACAAAATATGAAACAAAATAGAGTGGGAGGTGAACATGCACATTTGAAGAAATGTAAAGACATCTGTACATATGTACATACACACATTGAGCATTGATACTAATAATTAGATCTCAATCTATTTTATAGACACAGCACAAAAAAATACAAGACAAAAAGCAACAACATGCACTTACAAGACTTACGACTTTTACATTTCACTTGCGAGTTCTCTCAGATGTACACAGTTCATTGTAAGCATTTACATGTATAAAAGTATGTTGATGAATGCATAATTGAGCATGTGATTGTTCATTGTGAGAGAAGTAAAACTGCAAGTTTTCTTTTCTTTCTTTTACATTCATGTTTTCCTAAAGAATACAGAATACCTAAGTAGGATGCATGTTGTATAGATTATCGATATGTATTTCATATTTCATCAGTTTATCTGTACACTGTATACTATACAGAGTACACAGCACGTAAACTAAAGTAAATTGTCAATTCTTTGGCTGCTGCTTTCTCTCTGCAAATCTCACTCTATTCTATTCCTTTCTTGTATAAAAAAACTTGTCAGGTATGTTTTAATAATTTTTAATAATAATGCATGTATTAGTTAAAATGTATTTCGTGTTATTGATGGTAATCGTGAACTATTATATTGAATGTTTGCTGTTTGTATATCCTGTGAAGACCATGTTTACAAATGCGGATAATCAATACTTCAATTTGTTTAGTTTTTCTGTTTTCTCTTACTGCAAACTTTCTACAATATTTTATAATTTCACTATTTTCTTGGCCATTTTGTCGATTTTTTTGAATGAATGAAGAATGAAGAATGAAAAAATTAATACGAACAGAATACAGAATACAAGTAAATTTTGATCCAATGAATTATTATAAAATGTACAAAATTCTTAACACGTAAAATCTATGTAAGTATGGAGTATGGACGAAGTAACAAATATTTAATCAGAAATTCAGCTAAAACAGTCAGAACTCAGATCGAAATAAATAAACAAGCTAAAATATACCTAATGACCCATATTCAAATTAAAAGATACAAACTGCTATAACTTGACGAACTTTATACTTCATATTATATTAACGGGTGAACAACAGCAAAAAATTTCAAAAACTTGTGTTCGTGTATGAATGCATACAACTGAAAAACTCGCATGTAACATCATTACGAGTACATGCTTACATCTTGATTGTCCACTTAATTAACAAGTTGGGACCAAAGAAATTCTTTCGCAGGTTTTCAATCTTGTACTATACATATAGTAGCATGTTCAATGCACAGTGTACAGGTACAACAAACTACAATATATATTTGCTTCATAATTTGAACACTAAGCACGTTTCAAGTGTATATAATATGCGTAAGTTTTTCCACCGTTTCCTCAATGTTCCACATTATCTAGTATCTATTATACCTCGGTGTTCTCTCGTTCTTTGGGATTATGTTGCTCTCTTCCCCATGCCAAATTTTGGAATTTAGCACTGCAAAAGTAGTAGTAGAAACTAGTAACTGCTCCTTTTTATCAATCTACAATGATCAGTTAATCCTACAACCTGTAACATGTAGCTTTTTGCACTATTTACTCAGTACACACGATTCAAAAATTCTGATGTGTAGCTTTTTCTAACTAGACAGTCCAGAAAATATTTTGTAAAATATCTAAAATTCCTGTGCCATTCGCAAAAAACAAGTCTTATCAAGTTATCACCTAGTGTAACTATTAACAATACAGTGGGTACAATAGGTTTTTCCAGTAGTAGAGATTACAATAAAGTGTGCCAAAAGATGACAGTCTACAGTCTACTCAGTAATGTAACAAAACAACTTAGGTACACTGTGCACTATCGACAACGTATGAAAATTTGACTAGTAATTTTGGCTACTGACTAATGTAAAAGTTTATGGCCTCGTGTATAAATGATGAACGCTAAAATACACGTTGTTATAAAATTCTCAAGTCAATAAGAACATTAAAATACAATTTTCTCACGAAAAACCGTTCACAGAAGTGAGGCCAACTTGAATATGAAAAGGAAATGAAAAAGTGAGCAGATCGTCAGTACTTTTGTACCGACTAGTTGTTACCTTTTTCGACTTTGATAAGATTTCAAATAGCTTGATGTAGGTTTTAATTTTTGATGGGATGAAAGTAATAATATATTGTAAAATAATTTTTACTAAATGAAGAACTCAATAAACGAAACTGAATCCTTATAAGTTTCATTACTACTTCAAAAATTATTATCTTCATGCTTCATAGTTTCTACTACTAGCCAAAATCCAATATTCCGACCACCTCTATTTTTCAAAAAATGCTTTCATATAACGTCATTGCTGTCATCGATTATAATTTCCTATACTATACGAGAAGACCGGTTAAAGTTTCATTTTTAATTATGGTTTAGGCATTTCTGAGCCGTTGCTTGTATTTTACACCACTACCCTACATGCTGAGATGATAAATATTTGATGTATTATAGCAATTTGTAGGTAACGTGTAATGTGTAATGTATTATGGTTTAGTCTGAAAGATATGGGGTGAGATGACGTGAGATGAACAGTGCATTTTGGGATGAAATGTTCATTATGTCAAAAATGCACAAAGCACAAAACCTTAACAAAAATGCTCTTATTGCAGTTTACATTCTTTCTGTATAACATATTTTAGAGTTAGCATAATATAGTTATACTGATACATACTTTGAGCTGGTATGTTATAAGTTATAAGAAGCATGTACTTAGGAGTGTAGAGTTTGGAAGGATTCTGCATGAGAAAGAAAAAGATGTAAACAAGAGCGAGCAGAAGAAGAAACAGGTAAAGTCAAAACTAAGGCCAAAGGCTAAGTCTGACTACACTTGCGTAGCAATTAACAACATTATACTTTATACACTATAAACTATAGAGTTGTTGTATAAAAGTATCAAATGCAGAGAGAGAGAAGGAAGGCTGACTTGGCTTGACTCTCTTGACTGTAGGCTTGGAGCTTTGAAACAGGTGAAAATGAGGTCAGCAATGGATGACCCGGAATTCAGTCTAACTTGAAACAGTACCATTCTTTTTCTGCTACAAGTATACAGTATACAATACACAACATATACTTGCACATTTTGCTGTTACTGACTACTGACTACTCACATGCATATACATTCTGAATTTGGTAGACATTAAAATGTTTTACGTAAAGGAGTAAACAAGAAAGTTATTGTATATTGTAAAAATTGCAATAATCACATATCATAATGGTGATGATGATGGTAGCAATAATAATATTTTCTGGTTGTAATGCTACTATTTGTGGTATTTTTAGGAGTTATTAGGTGCTATTACTCACAAATCACAACTCACCCTTCTTCATTGTAGAAAAATACCTTGTGAGTTGAGATCTTTAAAGGTGAACCCCGATGAAAACTTTACACCCAATTCCTTTAATTCCCAACTTTTTTGTGGGCCAAGCGTCTGATCAACTCTTTTATTGAGTTTATGCAAAGAAACTTTTCATCTTTTTAGCCAGAGTTTGAATAAAAATACTGCCATACATATAAGCTTTAAAATATTTCAGTTTTATCCAGTTTTACCCATGCATCATTTTTGTCATCAACGTAAAAGACTTTACTATATCGTAAAACAGTACTTGAATCTTGAATACACAGACTACAGCCTACACCATAGTCATGACTATGTTATTACAATTTCACCACTTATGCAATTATATAAATATCTGTTTTCACCATTTCGTCAACCATATTATTGGTGATAATAACAGTAATCATACAGAATACAAACCATGCAAATTATACAATGAAGCTGTAAAATAAAACTTTGAAGCAAAATACAAAATACATACATTGTTAGTATAATTTGTAACTTTTACCACGATCTCTTAGGTCGTAGTTCAACTATCAAACAAATTTTAAGGTTGAAGAATGATAAAAATATTTCGTCTTATCATCTCCTGTGCACAAATAGAAAAAGCTTTCATGTTTCATAATGATCACACAGTTTTACACGCTATCACGGTAGATAAAATGGTGTAGAATCATAAGGTGTGTATCTTAAATTTACATGTTGTGAATGCTGTGGTGAAGATCTGGAATCTGTGATACATATAGAATGTGACACATATTTTAGCGGTAAATGGATATCATGTTGATAAAAGCACAAAGCCCAAACACCAAACACACTAGTAAAAAGATCAGAATGATCTTTGTTTCAAGACTAGGAAACCAAGCCAAAGTTAAAGATTCAAGATGTTTATGACATTGAGAGTGTTTTACAAAATGTAAAAAGTACTGAGTGCAAAAAAATAAAGAACACAATGATACAAGTTATGCAGGAAAAGAAACACGACGAATGTTGGGGCGTGTATTATCTCACTACCTTTTTTCCTACGTATACAACATAAAGGTATCTATATGCACTTGAGACTTGAGCACTGAGTTAAATATTTAGTAGTGCAATCTTCCTCATCCTCTTAATACTCTCGTTTGTGCAGTATATGGAGCCTACACAAAACACAAACACACAGACATTCATGTATACATAAAATGTAAATTATTAATATTACTAAGACAATACCAATGAAAGAATCTATGCATTACAATGGTATTACTTGGTTTAATGCAAAAAGGGAAAAGAATTCACAACATACACAATACACTCATGCGGTTGCAAGTTGTAAACTTCCATTAGATTATGTTCTTTACTCTTTACTCATGTACAATGTACACACTACACACTGTAGACTGTGTAGAATATCCAAAAGGGAGTGAATGAGTAATGCGAAGGAAACTGTCAGTTTTTCTGAAATGAAACAATGCCACTTATTGCCACTTCTTTGTACGTATATTTATTACAAGTACATTAGCTATTAGCTCCAACATTTTTTTTGCCAATTTTTTTCTTCATTTTTTTCTCAGGTCATTGTTTTGTTTTCATCTACCTACGAAAAAATTTATATTTTCAATGTTTTGAGCGAAAAGAAGAATTACATTAGAAAAAAAATGGACAGACAACGAAACACGACTGACCGAGTTGTACATATACCACCTAAACGTTTTACACTTTCCTTTGAATCCTGTATTTTGTATGATGTATGAAGTATGAACTTCAATAAGGCTAAAGCTGTTGCCTGTTGCATATTGCATGCATACATGGTACTTATGAGAAAATTACAAAAAACTGCAATCATGTCATTTCTCAGGCTCATCAAAACAAAAGCATTTTCAGCCAAAAAAAAACATATATCAGGTTTATTCGGATTACCATTGTTATTGTGAGTGTAGAGTACGCACAGTTTACTATATAATATGCTTTTACTCTTTATACAAGGGGTCGTATAGCCTTTAATGTTATATTATTATTGTTATGAATTTAACTAAATGCATAAACTTTCTTTCCATTTTTTTCTTCTTTTATACATGTACAATACACATTGTATTTGACAGACATACTTATGTATTTCCCTTTAGTGACGAGTTAATGAACTTTACATTTATCAGAGGTTTGAGGATGTTCTAAAAGTCATACAGTACAAATTACACATGTTGATAGTTCAGTAGGTTGTTGAACTTATTGCCAAAAGTAAATCAAGACATAATAATATTATGCCAACATTCGATACATTTACAGATAAATTTTGAAGAGTGAAATTTACGTTTTTTTTTTAGTTAAAGTGATTTTTGCGATAAACTTCTTATTTGGTACGTTTGTTCATGTTTAATGTCATCAAAGATCATAAAAGCCATAAAAGTGATGGTACTGATGATGTGCATGATAAATTATAAATAATAAACTTGTACACACATTTCTAATGTTGTTCGTTGTTCATCTTATTATGTATGTACCTACAAACATTTTGTCCCTTTTTAAACTATTCTACTACTCTATTTATGCGCTAACGACCTTTTTGCTATGAACACTTTTGACTACCTTCATTCCATTTTTACCTTGAATAAAAACCAAGATAGAAAATAGAAGTAAGTTTGGAAATTAGTACAAAAAAAAACAGTCCAATTTTTCATGCAGAGATTATTTCATGTGTAGTAATACAGTTCACAATTACACATCTTGTGTGCTTTTATAAAGGTTAATGTATGTATGTACTATATACCACTTTATTCTATTGCCCTTTTAAACTGACAGTAACACTCAACATTATGTGAGTGTTACTGTCTAAATGAGAGTATGAGATGTCATTAGCACGAGTGCTAAAACATTGTCAGCCAAGTTATTTTGAATCTGTCAGAAGTCATAATATAGCAACATTTCACATGTCACCTTTTAAAAGACCTTAAGAGTAGAGTAGAGTAAATGCATAATATTTGTTTAAATGTACATGTACATATTATATACAAATACAAATAAATAAGAGACCAGAAGTGTATAAATGTTTATAGCAATGCCGCAAGTGAACAGTAAACAGCATATTATCCACATTCTAAAAAAGTACAAAATCCATGTGTTGAAAAAACGACGTAACTACCTGTCTTTGTACTTTGAGCAGAAAAATAATTGAGACCATAATATTATGAATTATCCACACAAAACATGCATCTTTTTGGATGAAAATATACACAATTTGAAATTTGATGTTCTTGTTCCATGATATTGCTGACAAATATACAGGTGTGTTTGTTGTCTTAAATTGTTAGTTTCAGTTTGTTCATAGTTCATAATAAATAACAAGTACGTACACAATACGCAAAGTAAAATTATAAACTACAAGTAAAAACGCCCGTCAAATGACGGGGTACAAAACCTGTATACGAAATTCTTATGCGCTGGTTTAGAAGTCTTTACGTGTGTTAAAACGTTTCACGTTCTTTGCAACTGCTCGTTTGTAGCCTAAAATTCTTTTAGCCAGAGTAATAGCCATTTCTTTTAGCCAGAGTAATAGCCATTTCTCTTACAGCGCTACATACGCAATGACGCCACCGGATACGGATTTTATAGAAGGTAGATACCATGTTGTTGAGTACTAAAACTAACAGTCATTTCAATTGTCAATCTTCCAGGAGACTTCCTATATGAAATTCCAGTTTTACATGAAGAACCTGTGTAACTAGTGCTCTTGAGTACTTTAATCGAAATGAAATTTGGGTCTACTTTACCAGCAGTAACTTGTACATTTTACATGGTAGTGTTGTCCGTCATTTACTTTATACTTTGCACACATTA
The DNA here is from genome assembly GCA_034698265.1 of Sminthurinus aureus. Taxonomy (NCBI): domain Eukaryota; kingdom Metazoa; phylum Arthropoda; class Collembola; order Symphypleona; family Katiannidae; genus Sminthurinus; species Sminthurinus aureus. The sequence continues at coordinate 14,801 of JAQGBH010000878.1, read as the reverse complement.
GCCAAGCATATATGATACATGCTGCATTCTGATTCCTCTAATATAAATATCTGTACTTCTTTAATATGTTTAAAAAGACTTAATTTGGTCACCCAAGTTTTATTTAAATCCAAACTAATTGATCTTTTGCAACATGTAAAACATAGTGAATCGTGAACTTGAAAACTACAATGGTAATTTGGACTGTATGTATTGCAGCGCGGTGTGTATTACTATTCTGGTTTGCATACATTTTATGCATCAAATTATGAGGTATTGAGCTGTATGTTTTAAAAGGAATACAGATGAGACAGACAACCAGAGACTAAGATGTTACATATGATTACGATTCTACTTACTTGAACCCAATCTATGTACTATCAAAAGCACAAGTTCATGGGCAACGAATTTCTTAAACGCTATACACATTACATATATACACAAGTACATGTTATGTGATGGTTGTATTCTTGATTCTTGGACGAGCTTGATACTACGATGAATTTGGATTACGAAAATGATTCAATTATTGTACAATTTCAATTTTTACTACATTTTCTGTTCTATAACCTAGTTTTATTTCAATGTATTTATGTATTATCAATATCAATATACAACTAACATCATGCCTATCTAACTAACGATATGCAAAACACACGTCTGTAACTTTCAGTGAGACATTTCAGTACTAGAAGTAGAGATTTCTGTGTATCAAAATGCTACGTAAAACTAAAATTAGAAAATAGTTAATATTTTTGTGTGCAATTTCTTCTGCATATTGTATATTTGATATTATACTTTAGACTACACAGCATGGCAAAATAATATTTAAAGTATAAACATAGTAATATAATTTGGAACTGTGTGTAGCCAAATGGTTAATGATTTATTGCAGTGTTGTGCTCACTAAGCTCTCAAATTGTTGGTGCTCATGACTAAACAATGTGTGTGTGTGTGTGTGGTGAGTGGTGAATATAATATGTGTATACGAGTTTAGCTACAAAAAGGAATAGAAAAGATAGAAGATGTACAAAATACGACGCAGCTACTCACTACTTATATCTATACTTCTTTAGACACTGTTTTCTGTTCTTGTTTTAACTGCAATAAGCGTAATCTCGTCTTTCAATTTAATTGGATAGATTGCTACTGATACGCAATCTCACATTACAATTTTGATAAAAATATTGAAGACGGTATACTGATGGTGATGACGTTATGTTATATTGATGAACCTCAATCTCACCTAAAGTATAAAAATAAAAAGCATATTATGATAAAGAAACAGAAATATAATCTACAAAATGTAGGATTATACTTCACCACTTAAATTATTACCCAAATATACCAACTCAAATTGCTGAGGTGGTAGAGAAAACAAAATAATACGTATTGCATGTTCTAGTATTCTAGTATGTAGTATGTACGATATTATATGTACACACATAATACAGAATTATTTGTTACCTGTTACTGTTAATTTATCTTTATGGGAAAAACTTCACATTTAATCACTGAACGTGCTCCTCTCCATTTAGAAAGTCCTCATTAACATTGTATTAGAAAAAAAAATTTATTTTGATATTAATTTGATTGTAATTTCATTTTATGTAAATGACAAAGGGTCAACTGATGATAAGTAGATATATTTTTATTATGTGCTTTTGATTTTAAGCTAAATTTTAGACACAAATTATGAAACTGTGATACTGCCCATATATCTACACATATAATCTATGCATGAAAAGTATTTAGTATTTATCAAAGTTAAAGTTGGTTTTCACTTCTGCATAGCCATGGGCGAAAACAAAAATTTAGGAGAAAACGTTAGTATGATGCTGATAATAATAATGATAATAATTATTGAACTCAAATCAGTTAAGAGAAAGATATGATAGAAATACTGATTGATTGGAAATTTAGATTGGTGTTTAGTGCGGCGATGATTGAAAACTGTTACTTGTGTGAAATCGAATCAATTAAAGAGACCCCAACAAAAAAAACTAGAAGACATTACCATAATAATGTGCTTCGATTATTTAGACTGAATAAACTATATACACACAAAATACGAACATGTACTAACCATCTATGTCTCATAGCTCATAGCTTAATGTATGAAATACATAAAAACTAATCGTCTGGAAAGAAAAGAGAGATTCAAGATTCAAACACTTGCTTGAAAAATCAATCAGAATTGTTATTATACTATATATGCAATACGCATGTACTCGAATGATCATATTTAGAGATACCCTGAGCCTTGTATGAAGGAATAGGCCCTTTAAAAACATCTCATTGTGTATTGTAGATTGTAGTACAATTATCATAGGTTCTAAATTCTAAGGACCTTTGGTCATTGGTATCAAGATAAAGTTCACTTGTCGTGGTGTATTCTACATTTCTACTATGTGTCAGTAGTGCTAGTGTAGTTTGCAAATAAAAGCTTGAACAGTAAAGAAAAAAACCAGTGGTGATTTTTCATAGCTCATACTTACATATTCCGGTATATGCCTACTGCCTACTGCCTACATGGCATACAAGCTACAAGCATTTCAAGTTGTCTGACGATTCTCTCAATATGGAATTGGGGAGGAAGTCAAGTTCACGACATGAGAATTTTTACTGGCGTACACTGTTGAGTCTTCCTGGTCGTAAATAAAATGAAAGTTGTAGTGATATTTTTCATATATACTTTTTTTCTTTCTACACCATGTACAACAATATGCATACTTTGTAAAATATGTACATTTATATAGTACATCCTTTGATCAAGAACATAATATATTATGTAGAATGTAGAAAAGTACGTTTTACCATTTATTTATTATTTGACAATTAAAGAACATGCCCTTTACATGTGCCTTATTCAGTAGTTTAGCTATACACAATACTTTACAATCGGTTAGTTTTTTCAAGCTAAATGGCCCTTTTATTTCTTGTACTTTATTTTGTTTTTACCGATACACATGTAACCAGTATACATTATACATTATACGTTGTACAGTAGATATAGACAAGAATATTGAGCATGACAAAAATATTTGATTTGTAATTGCTGTTGAGTTTTTGTGTTTATTATTCACGGGGCTACGAAAAATGTATACTGAATTATGCGTTGTGTTGTACTTTGTATGGGGACTTATCACTTATCACAGTTATTACATACAAAATGAGGAATATGAGACATTCCGTCTTCTAACTGTACTGCAGTTTGAATTTTATGCTAGTATTAACGCCAGAAAGTTTCATACGATATTATAATGTAAAACGTATAATATAATATGTTATGTATACACACTCACAGACTTGGAAAATGATTTTTCAGTATTATCAGCACTGTCATATTTTATCCTTCTTTTTCAATCTATGAAGAGTGGCCATAGTGTGTAACTTGCATATTTCTCATTCTGCCCATCCTCAATACGTATGATATATAAATAAATAAAAAATTATATGGTTCGCAGACAACATACACAACCATATAACATATAATATAACATGATAGGGGCTAGCCAGAGAACGAGAGAGAGAGAGAGAGAGAAGGAAATAAGGCCAATGAAAATTGAAAATCGAGTTTAACCTGTCGGTTGACTATCTTAGCCCAATCCACTCATTTTGCATTTTCCTCAAATCCCAACAATACTACTGTAGACCACGACGAAGAAGAAGAAGAAGAAAGGTAATGAAGAAAACCAGATGATGATGATAGTGATGCAGACAACCAAGAGAAATAGAAAAACACCTCTTGTACACTAGTTGTACACATATACATAATTCAGATTTAGATAAAAGTACAAACTAACTAACTACAAAAAAGATGAAAGCATGACTGCATACTGTCATTAGATTACACTAACAGAGCACCAACACTACATAATATTATAATATGTATGCATGCATATTGTGGCTAGACTTTTAAGAAACCCTTAAAGATTTAGGTGGTTCATCAGGCGGCGCGCGGTTTTAGCGGTTGCCATTTACATTCACTTGAGTAGGCAAAATGTCTTTGAAAATACAAAGAACACAATCGCTTTTTTGAAATGCCAGCAATTAAAAAAAGTATCGAAATTTTAAAGGTTTATCCCATATTGTTTTCAGGAAAATTTTCAAATTAATTTCTTTTGTATATAACAGTCTGTCGTCTTCAATGTGAAATTGCTAAAAGTCAGTTGATTATGCCTCGTACATTTTTTGAGAAACGTCTACAGGTATAAGTTACACCGCGGAATATCCCATATCACACTTATCTATGTTTCAGTAGAAAAATAAAATGGTGGTGTGAACGGTATGAAGAAAGTTTTAAATTACATGATACATTTGCCAACCAGCACTATAGGACCAGTAAACGCAAGATTTTACACCAAAATATTCAGAAATCAAGTCAAACATCAAATTATGTTCTATGTATTGTATATAACATGAGTTGACAAGTTATGTGTTCACGAACAAGTTAAAACACACTAAATATATTCATAGGGAACGAATAAAGGAAAAAACGTCCATGTGAAAAATGGTAACATTAAATGTTTTTTAAATTTTACTCCACCACCTTTAGTAACTTATCTACAAGCTGAAATATTCAAAAAAGAAGAAAAAGAAAAAAGCTTTTTAAAATAGGAGCAGCAGAAATATCATGTCATATATATATTATATATATCTTGTCGATTATTTCTCATTTGTATCTTTTTGAAGTAGGCAATTGGGTTATTCTCAAATATTATCATATGAGACAACTTGAGAATCTACATGAAGAAAGGTGTGTATTTTGTCTAGGAGAAAAAGTGAAGAAACAATAAGAGTTAGGCCACAACCTTTCGATTTACTTTTAACGTTTCTTCTGCATCTTTCTTGTTCCCCAATCATGTAACCCATTACATTGTGGCTTGAATGATTAGCCAAAGCATCATACAGAATACAGATGTACATTCTAACTTGAAACTTTGACGTTTATTTTGTTTTGTACCGGTGTCAACTTATGTACAACGTACAACAATTTATGCATATTTACTCGTACAACTTATAAAATGTACAGTATACTTTTACTTGTATTTAGAAAAGATTGCAAGAAAAATTTGACATATTTAGTTCTCGTATGAACTCTCGTAACAATTAACAGAAGAGTGCATGCTTTAGTTTACTATAATTTTATTCAACAAATAGTTGTACTTGAAGACATTATAGTATTACTAATTATTATAAATCTGCGCAGTGGAATATTTTGTTGAAATAATTGAAAGTTGAAAAAGAAGCTGTGATGTATTAAAGAATTAAGCACATGGCGAATAAAATAAAAGGAACATGACTTTCTCTCTCTCTCTCTCTTTAGCAAGAGATGAAAAAATAAGCATTATGATGTAATTTTCGAATTGATCTTCCAAATACTAAATTAGCCACGTATTCTATGCATTACAAAAGTACAAAATACAAAAGTACAACGATTCTTGTGGTCAGCCGAAAAATTCAGAGCAAAAATGTTACAATACAGTTACTGCCTGATACAAATACTAGGTGTTTTACACATTGCATGACATTGAAATTAATCAGGAGTAAATAATACTAAAACTCATTGTATATTATATTATCTATTCATTTATTTATAAAATTCAGTAGAAGTAACATCATGTATATTTTGATACTTATTATACAAAATCACGTAATAAATATTAAATTGAATATTTCCCAACAAAGAATAACTTCATTTGCTTCTTGGTATGTTATTTTTTCAATTGTACAAATAAAACATTACACCAAATATGACGGGTTTTTACAGTTAACAATAATACATGGATCCGATAAATAACGTTGAATATTTATTGCAAAATGTACTAGACTATACTAAACTCTTTTTGTCTGTGTAAATAAAATTTCTATCACTTTTAGTATTTGATAAAAGTTACCAACCAGCAACCTAAATATTTCAATTTTTCTTAAATATAAAAAATAAAATAAAATTCATTTAAAATTAGGAATTAACAGTTTAACGAATGCTGTCGGACATTAGTATGCTAAGCATTGTTCATTGTTCATAATGCTTCTTTCTTTTTTTTTTAAATTTGTAACACTTTTGACTATGAAACTATTATGCTTTAAATTTCAAAACTCACAAATGTGTCTCTATAAAATAATTTATACACAACTAGAATAATGTATAAAGGTAACATTATGCATCATTTATGGTATGTGGTATACGTATTTATAAACATCCATGTATCCCTATAAACACACCTCATTTTCTTTGTGAAAATGAGGTATATTTATAGGGATACATGGATTGAAATGTAGAGTTTTTTCTTTCATAATAAAAAGTTCAATACAACCTCATACTATAATGCTCATCTATTTAAAGAGATATACAGAAAAAAACAAGGGGAGTGTATATATTATACTACTAGCACTACCCCTCACGTTAAAGAATCAAAGTATGTATATTTTATGTACGTATAAAATCTAAGCTTAATAATACGATATTTTTTGTAATAATAGTTATAGTTATGTTAAAATAATAAGAATAATAATTATTAGGAAAAATATTAACTTGTCAAAAGTTTCCTCCAAATGAGTCACCATCGATATCGTCCGATAATTTGCGTTTGACTCCACTGGATATAACTCGGATTGTAGGAGTGTTGATAGGCGTGCCAGTATTTGAACTAGTAAGTGAATCTAAACAAACATTTTGATAAAGTTTTAGAAATGATAATTTTTAATGTTGTTACTAATATATTAAGACAAACAAAAACTACGAATAGACAAAAAATTAATAATATTATAAGATTTTATATTAACGAAAAATGAAATGAATCTATTACTATTATAAAGAGAAAAGAATGTTAGCAAAAAATAAAAAGTAATAATAAGTATTGCTAGAAAAAAAAAAAAAATTGTAGAGCAAATACTACTACCTGGGGTGACAACACGAAAGGTTGCAGCTGATGGATTACTTGCAGATGCTACCGTTGACACGGAAGTTGCAGATCGAGGTGGCAATTGACTAGGTGTCTTAAACACACTAGTGGAACCTGGAATTAAATTAAGAAAAAAATAGTATAAAGTCCCTTAAAGATAGTGTGGCAAATTAATTAATAATAATTTTAAAAATTAAGTAACCTGGAAGTCTCGTATTTTGAACTGGTTGTGATGCTGTACTTGCAATAGCTCGTTTATAAAATTGTAATTGATAATTTGGTTGAGTTAAGCAATATCGGTCAGGTGGTAAACGAAGTCCAGAACAAGTTTTTAAGACCGGTAAAGCGGTTGTATTCTTCTGCTTTGCAACATCCAGGAGCATCTATTAAAGTTGTACAGAAATATAACATTTAAGTAAAATAAAGTAACTTAAGCACGTAGTGTTTGTTTTCCACATTTTACATATAAATATGTTTCAAGAGGTGTAAAACTTGGTATAAAATAAGTTTTTACTTGGATACCTATATACTCATGTACACACAACACTACGAGTACATTGACATTATTGAGAATAATAATAATTACAAATAAAATACTAATGTATAACATATTATTAAGAATAAATAATGTTTAAAATTATAATCATTTTAATAAAAATAAATCGTCATATTTTTACCTCTCTAGGAGGCACGGTGGAATAAGATTTGTCAGCCATCATTTTAATTGCTAGCTTGATATCTTGTACATCAATCATCTTTTTCTTTGCATATTGAGAATATGCCCTAGCTTCTTCAGCTATGAATGTTACATATCCTGTTATTAAAATTATTTTGATTAGTTTCATATTTTGTTTAATAAAATGAAAATTCATCGTACAACTTACAGCCGTGAATAATTTTTAATTTTTATACTGGTTGAGATTTAGAATGTAAACAATACATATTTGACATTATTTTACTAATAACTAATAACAATTAAAATATACATGTACAAACAATAAAACTTACGATAGATGAATTCTAAAAGTTGATTAATAACTCTTGGTTCATGACATGTCACTCCCATTTCTCCCAGTAAACTTAAAATAACCAAAGCATCTCTGGGGTAAACTTTTTGAGTAGTAGTAGAATGAGAATTTGGATGTGATGATGATGATGATGCCATTTTTACGTGGCTATTCACTCAATTTCTATCAAAATGTAAACCTTAATTGAACAGAAATTTTGACGTCGTTCCTTTCACAAAATTAAACGGTAAAATAATAATGACCTGACCTAACAATTAGTTAACTGTGGTAAAAAATTCTTGTGACAAAGTTTTATGCAAAGTTTGGACCCGATTCAAATCGGATAGTCTGAATTCAAGGATATCGACAATATCTCAAAAATACTACAATGTTAATTCATTTATTTTGCACTTACACACACAGACTGATACACACACAAAACATGAGAAAAAAAAATTTGTCTCAATTTATTTATACTCTTGGTAAATATTTGGGTTTATTTTTAAGGTTAATATTTTTAAGTTTATACTACGTTTTATGCTGTCAAAAGTTGACAAAAGGACACAATAATTATTCACGATCATCATTCACGAACATGTTATGTATAATTCATACATTATATATGCATTTGTGTAGTACAATATAAGTATTTGCATGTAATATTATAATGACTTAATGTAACATACAATAATAATTTTACAATGGTACATTATCCTAATAAAAATAATGACTTAAATATTTTGTATACATATACATACATTTTAACTGTGCTTATATAATTTTTGTCGTAAAGTTTATTGATATTATGTACATTGTTTTTATGTAAGTTCTAAGTTCTGGATGTATCATATTATTATGATGATACGGGTGACATGTATTTATAAATTGGGGAATGAATTAACAAAAAATGATAATAGTACATAGTACATACACATGTATATTAGAGTACACACATTAGTCGGATATTATATTATTTTGAATTTAATTGTTACTATTGTTTTTGTTTGAAGGACTGTCATGATGATGAGCAGAAGGGGAACTGTCTTCAGTTAAGATTTCTTCCTTGACCATATTAAAATCCAATTTATAAGGTGAATTTACTCCAGTATTTGTCGAAGTAGCGTAAAATGTTGCGGAACCTCCAGGTGAGTGAGATCCATTAGCTGAGCCATCCGAACTACAAGGTGCAAAAACAGATGGATATGGAGAAGCAGTATATGGATTTTGATGGTGATGATGATGAAATGGACTCCCATTACCTCCATGGTTGTGGTATGAGATGCCACTTCCTCCAGATCCAGGACTGACATTACTTACATTACTAATAAATTGTTGTTGTCCATTCACTACAACGTCTTGACTATTGGTATTTACGCCATAATTTGGTCCATAAGGCCAATCCGCTTGGGCTACTGATACTGGAGGAAGGAGAGTATTGTGAGCAGTACTAAAGTTGGGAAATGACATGGAAGTATTTCCTCCTATTTATATTGAAAATAAATACAAATTACAATAGAGAATAAAAGTTGAATAATTCCTCTGAAATCTTTATACAGTCTACCTATACATAATATTGCGTATAATGTGTACGAATGTGTATCGTAATTATTTATTTATTTATTTACAAGAGTAGAAACGAAATGTTCTACTTACCATGTCCAATGTTTCCTGGATTTGCCACATACCCTGGAGATTTCCTGGGAGGTTCTCGCTACAATATAAGTAATTAATGTTATTATTTATTGCAATTTTCTTATTTTTAATACTACAATCTACAATGTTATATATTCATTGTTTATAAAAAATTATAAACTTTATTTTACATTTTCATATTTAGTTTACATAAAACCTTTCTCTCATAATACGTTTCTTCATACCTTTCTCCATTTGGCACGCCTATTTTGAAACCACACTTGTACTCGACTTTCACTCAATCTCAGTCTCAGGGCAAGCTCTTCTCGCTAAAAATTCATAAATCAAATAAGATGTATTACTAGAAAGTAAAAAAAATACTCATGTGTAGGACAGAATTCCATTTTGAGTGCAGATTGTATATATGGGAGCTATTTTATTAATTGTACTGTATTTTTTGTTTATAATACATAATACATAATAAATGAACAACATTTTGCATAAACTTACAGCAAAGACATCGGGGTATGGAGCCCTTTCAAATGCTCTTTCTAATTCTTCAAGTTGATATGCTGTGAAAGTCGTTCTAAAAATATTCAAAAGAATTCAAAATAAAAAGCTTATATGCACATAATACACTTATACATACAAGTCTCACTTTAATATAGTTACCTAAATACTAAATACACATTACATAACATAATACAATATGTGTAAAATAAAATGGTACATTTCCACAAACCTTGTTTTCTTCTTTTTTGTTGAATTGTCGACATTCTTTTTGGATTTTTCTTTCTTTGGTGGACTTGTGGTGTTTGGATTAGCATTATTAGTATTACTACTGTTGTTAGTATTGCTGTTATTATTGATATTAGTACTGCTATTATTGTTGTTGTTACTGCCATTTGTTAGACTCGGTGTGGCGGTGACAATATTGATGGGGGATGAATGATATCCATTATTACCATTGTTGGTCGGATCTAAACACGACTGTTGTGTTTGTTCGGATTTATAAGGGGCAAACTGGGCCAAATTAATTGGACTTGGAGAATTATTGTTGGGGCACATTGAGATACCTTGATTACTACTACTTCCACCCGGAGAAAGGGATGAGGATGATAGTACAGTTTGCATATGAGGAAGTTGACACAAATCCTGATAACCATGACCAATACCGAGCATTACCTAAAATCATCATTTCATTTGAATATAACATGGTCAATGATCGTGTAACATTACATTTGTTTTCTATATTACGATACATGTTTTATCTGTATTTTGTACGCATATCAATTATCGTTGGTTTGTACATTAACATTTTCCTTCAATTTGCATAATGTAAAATAGAGTATGATGAATGATAAATACTATGAGCTTTTATATAGTGTTTAGAGTGTTTTTCAATTTCTAAGAAATATAATATTATTATTAAACCCCATCCGTGGTCAACCTCTCTATAAATACTGTATACTGTTTATAAATAATAAATAATAATAGTAGACTGGTATACTACAAAGAACTATAGTAGCTTATTCTGACTTTTTCCTACACAAGACAGGTTGATTCACCATTTCTATACACAAACAGCAGAGAAAGTTATGAGAATCTATGAATATACCTGTATGGAATGAAAAGGTGGGTTATTTGGTTTGCCAAGGTGTTCCGAGTGGGCATATAATTGCTTGTTAGGATCATGCTGCTGATGAATTTGATGGGAATGTTGATGATGATGTTGTTGCTGTTGATGATGATCTATGGTAATAAGTGAAGTTTGCGGAGACAAGTGACCATTGAAGCAATGAGTTGGATCCAATTCTGGGAATAAATTGTCATCTAAGGACTGTCCTTCCATGTTGATTAAAGCCCAATTAATTACTCAAAATTCTAGTAGTATGCACTCTATCACTTATACACACACACACACACTTACGCAGAGATGAACACAAATGTATAAATGCACAAATAAATAAATAAATATCTATGTAGAAACACACAGACACATATACACGCAGTTTATTTATTATAAGGATGTTGAAGCTGTTTTATTATCCTTAAATGTCCATGGGTTTTAGTTGATATCTGTTCATGTTCTTCTTTTCTGTTTCTCTCTCTCTTTCGTAATATTACACACAATCAAATCAATTATCACCAATCAGACAAAATTCAATCACTATTTAGAACGGCTGATGAAGTACTACTACTACTATGACCAGGCCTACGACTTCATATACAGTCTAGAGTTAGTTATGTTATGTTTGTGGTGATGTATTAATCCTGATTAAATACAATACCTAGAATGAGACTCAAAAAGTTTGTTGTCGGCGCTTCCAACGAACCAACTCGTCTAACTAACTTTGACTTTTACTCTGATTACCCAATTTAACAATTTTATCCGTATTCTTTCTCTCTCGGTTCATTTTTCTCTCTCTCTCTCTCTCTGGTTCTGGTTCTCTGACTCTTTTTCACTCATACTATAATAATATCATCAGTAAAAGTATCATCATTTTCATCGTCATCAACTTTATCTTTGTCCTTGTATTTCTCATAATAATGTATAATATTTTCTGAACAGAGCATGAACTTTTAAGTATGTACATAAATAGAAATGTATTTATTCATCATGTTCACACTCTACGCCTCCGATTCCTATCCTTCACATGGTAAATTTATCCGAGAACACCCTCAATGGGCGTGTTAAATCCCTCATTGGATCTGAGGACCTCATCCCCCAGGACTAATCATTAGAATCATTTAGCCAATTGAGCTCAATTTGAAATCCCTCTCTATTTTTGGAAGTCTTTCTTATATCTATCAATACACACACACACACACGTACACACATTCATGTGACGTTCTTTTTCATAGCTACCACCTCCTTATGTACATTGCATATCGCATGTGGCAAAAAAAAGAAAAAAAGTGATGACTTGTGCATGAGTTATGTTCCGCTGTGGAAATAGTAGACAAAAATGGAATTTTCCACATTTCTTCCTCAAACATATTTTTCATTTTTCATTCATCGTCATGTTATTCTTCATTTGGTATGGACTGAAATAAATTCTTAAGCATTTTTTATACACATATTTGACAGTCCAAGATTCCAAAAAAATGAATGTAATGCCATTCGTAAATGGATAATAAGAATCTTGACTGTCCTGCCAATGTTTTTGTACAATAAAAAAGTCTACTGCATATCTACATTTTCATCAAAACTTGATGTTTAAATACTAAAATTCTAAAGTTGACATTAATATTGCAATCCAATGGCACGCTTTTGAAAAACAACTAAAATGTTAAATAATATGTCATACGTACTGTACATCCTAAAACGCTACCTTATGTGTACAATTTACTAAATTTACGGAGCTTGTATAAAAGCTACGGAATTTTTTTTCCAAAGGTAACTACTAACTACATGTCAAATAGCATATCTTCCTTCTTCTATGTAGATCGTCTGGAAGCTGGAAGTGATGAAAACTTCTTACAAAGTCTTCCAAATAAAGTTTCTTTAATACAGTAATTCTTATCATTGTAGGGGTTGAAGAGTTGGGACTTTTAACTTCTCGTATCAAACAATGTGGTTTTAGTCTTATACAGTTTTAGGACATATTTAGTGCTAAAGATGTATGTTGCAACGTATGTATGGTAAATGGTAAGACGCATGTATTACTCATGCCTAAAAGACAACATGAGAGACAGACAGAGACACGAATAAAACTTTCATGTTAGAAAATAAAGTTACAATAAATAACACACGTATCACTCTTTTGCTAGATGCAGTGTAACTTTAATGTACAATAAAGGAAGGGATACAACATACAACATACAACATAGCGTCAAAAATAAAATGAATCTACAGTACACAGCTCAGTAGTGTACAAAGTCTGAGTTTCTACATGGTTTCGTGGATGAACCAGTACTAAAAAAGCAAAAGAGATCATTTGCTCTCCCTTCCATCTCGGACATTTCAAGATCAGTTTGATTAAGCTCAATTATTTACTTCCTCATCACATAAAAGGAGTTTCACTTATGGTAGCTATATATGCATATAAGATAGGACATTTATATGAATTAACCCCAACTTCTCTTGATGCTGTCTCATGTATTCCAAAGTGTGGAGATGGTCTAAATTTTGTCTTGTAAACATACCATACACAAATACAATACACCCATGTATGTACTATAGACTATAGGACATACTCAAGAGCCAGTTGCCATATGAAAAAATCCCAGGGTATTTAAACTTAAGAATCATGAGACGCATGAATGTCTCCAGTCTCCACACATACATCAGGGTTTTATTAGTCTACACAGTCTAGAATTTAGATGAATTTTATGCTGTTTTTTTGTCCCGTCATTTGCTGCATTTTTTGTTGTATCTAACGAATTCTTGTATACACACAAACAGAAGAGAAGAATGGGCCGTACTATTTTTTCAACTTCCTTCTCATCTCATCTTTTGATTTGAGTTGCTATAATACATAATAGTATTATAGACTAACTTAAAGTTATACACTGAAAGTGTATTAAGCGCATTTATGCATAATATATAGCATGCCTAATGCCTATATTACCTATACATTCGTTTTAAATAGTCTAACAACTATAATAAAATAATAATCTTGAGCTACAAAGAATTCAGCCTGTAATGTTCATATAATAATATAATACAATCACATTCTCTCATTGCCTTGTTCTTCTGTTCATGTCCTATGGCTTATTAATTTTGAAAAATGGAAAGCAAAGGTAAAGAAATACAATTTTTTTTAAACAAGGCCAATTTGAGACGTTTCCATTATTTTTTTGAAGTAAATATATTGCAATGTTCCAGTACAAATATGACTTTCAAATCTTGCAATCCACCCTGAATTTGTCTTTTGATCTCTATATGGCTCCATGGTCAACAGAAGGCGTGATAAAGACGTTTTAAAGATGTCTCAAAAGAACCGTTTGAGACGTCAAATTCTAAAAAAGCGTCTTCATGAAGTATAGTATTATGTAAAGGAATCGTTCCAAGTTTTTTTGTAAGTTCTGTACGACGAGTCAAAGTATTTTTGCATTTTTTCAAATTAAGGGTGAAGAGTGAAGAATGTAGGTATTGTATATTGTAAAATAACTTTGCGGTTGGGAGTATGGGAATTCCTTTGTATTTACATGGCATTCCTCAAAAATATTTAAGGAAAATGCCATGTAAATTCAAAGGAATTCCCATACTCCCAACCGCGAAGTTATTTTACAATATATACAATATTCGAAACTGAGATCGGAAGAGCAC
>JAQGBH010000877.1:0-40804 GCA_034698265.1 Sminthurinus aureus | reverse complement strand
CGCAGGTGAAACAACTTGTTTCAATGTTGTTTCACTCGAGGCTGACCTCTGCGCAGGTGAAACAACTTGTTTCAATGATGAAACAGCCGAGGCTGACCTCTGCGCAGGTGAAACAACTTATTTCAATGTTGTTTCACTCGAGGCTGACCTCTGCGCAGGTGAAACAATAAATTATGAGGAGGTAGAGGCTGAAATAAAAATTTTGAGCTGGAGGTTGGAGGCTAACTTGACATTTTAGGTGGAGGCTAAGTTGACAAAAGTTAGCCTCACTCGAGGCTCGAGGCTAACTTGACGTCCATAAGGACGAGACAGTCAAATCTAAGGAAAAATCAATGTCAATCAAATTGAATCCCAATTTCAATTCCAGTTCAAAGGAGCAGAAAGGCAAAAGGAAACGGAAGGTTCAAGATGAAGAAACGGAAAAATCTGCAACTGATGCAGAAACGGAATCAGAAATCGATGCCTGATTTTTTATTGAATTTTCAAAAAATGTGAACAAAAAATGAACAAAAGGAAGTAAAATTACAAAGAAACCTTTCAATTTGCTTGAAAAATATGCTCTGAAAACCTGAAGCCAGTAGATTTCCTTGCCTTCGTTTAAAAAAAAAAATCTAAGAAATCGATTTTTTTGGATACTTTTCCGTTTGTAGACTTGTGATTATTTGTTTTGTCTTTTTCTTTCTTCTGTAGTCTTTTGTTGAATTTCACTGTCCATTGTCTTCCAAAACGGAAAAGGTTAGTCTACTTTACTTACTTTGTACTTTTTCACTTATATTATTTATTCTGCATCAATATTTCGTGTTTAATTTGCAAGTTGCAAGAACCAATTTACTAGAATTTAGAACTTAGAACTACCACACTTTTGATATCGTATTATTTATCTTGGATTTTCTTTTGTTTCAAATAATTTTAGTTATAATAATAAAAGTGTGATAAAATCCCAATCGTGAATAAAAGACATCAATCAAAGTGAACATTGGAGTTCCGAGTTCCGAAATGGTCGAGACGAGATTAATGAAGAGGAAAAAGTTGGAAAAACCAAAGGTAACAAACGTCTCAAATAATTATAGTTAATAGTGAGTTAGGAGTTAATTCATATTGAAACTTTCATTTGTGAAAAAAAGTGTCAAGTGTCCATACCTTAATGTATTTTTGTTCATTGAAAATTCATAATTGATAGGATTCTTCCTCTGAAAATCCGGCCCAACTTTTAACATCTGAACCATCAAACGAGCAGGTAATTATGATTATTATTATTATTCCAATTCCAATTCTTGTCGTCATTTTGTTTGGCCATTTTACACTTTACCAGTAAAAAACATTTATTTTAATGCTGTGATTAATGTAATTGATTTTAATTTAAAGGTGGAGTTGGAGACGGATCAAAATGAACATGAATTCGGAAATGGAATGAATCCTCTTCTGATGGAATACGTAAGACAATTTATAATGATTATTTTTCTAAACTAAAATTGTACAATGCATCAATACGTCTCTCCTGAAATAATAATGAGTATACTATTATTTTTATTATTCAAAAACCACTTTAGATTGTGTCTCATCTCGTCAAATTTCTGGATCTGGAAAGTTCTAAAAAGTCTCGTCTTGTTTGTAAGTTGTGGAGTAAAGAAATCAACAAGATTTTCTTCAAAAATCGAGTAATTCAAGTCCCAGAAAATTTTCATGCTAATTTCCTTTCACAAAAGACAAAAAATGTCGAATTGGACAAGCTGGGAGAATTTTTCTCATCCGTTGGAAAAATCGGGGCATTAAAATTCATGGATTGTCGTGATACTCAAAGTTTGATTCGTCTCAGTCTTCCGTGGAAAAAAATTGAGGAGATCATTTCAACAATGGATCCAGCTGAAATAGAAGAAGAAATGAATGCAAGAGCATTTGACAAATTGCTCAAAGTAGCTGTGTATGTGAAGTACATCAAAATAAACTGGTCTGCATGTCTTCATTGGTCAAGTATGAAACTCCTGGATTTAATTCTTTCGGCTGCTGAAAGAAGAGAAAAAGAAGGAAAACCCAAATCCGATCATCCGATTTCATTCTCAGGACTGACTTTTAAAATTGAAACACGAGAAGAGTTTAATAAAGTTATCCAGCTTTCTCAGTCATCAATGATTCAACTGGAACAAATGATGTTTGCTTGCGCTTTTAGTCTTTCAAGAAATCCAGGGATTGAATTTGAGTTGGCTGAGACGCTTGAGAAAATCCTGGAAACGAATAAAAATATCATGGTTACACTTAGCATTGATGATCGGTATGGAACAATCGGAACCGGCTTAAAAATTCCTGTAATGTCTCAATTGAAAACTTTGGATTTGGTCTGTAATTCGATGAGAACACAACAACAATTTGGATTTGATCCGGATTTCCAATTCCATAAAAATATGCCGAATCTAAAAAAAGTCAAGTTGTATCTCGGAGAGTGGAGAAATGAGCAATCTTTTTGGAACAATGTGTTTGAGAATATTGAACCAGCACCATCTGTCAAAGTCTTGCGGTTGACAGGGGATCTAGATGGTCTTGTCCCGAATAAAATTTTCCAGACTTTCTGTTCAATTGAATCCTTACAAATGAACATAAATCATTCACACTCAGTACATTTTGCTCATCTTGGTCAATCTTGTTCAGGGTTGAAAACTCTTATTTACTCACTTCCAGAAGATGATGATGAATCCGAATTATTTGTTTCAAAAATCAGTGGATTTTCTCTGGATACAATTGAAAAATGTCTAAACTCGGAGGATGTTGAAAATATGCAAGATTTGCGTGTGAACACTTCTCTTTTGGATCTTCCAGGTTTGAATTTTGAGTAATAAAATTATTTTCTTGTGCTGCAGGTTCAAGATTAATTCATGTGGGCTTAAAATGTTTGTTTTTGTTTCTTTTAGATTTGGAGCATCTCACGTTGGTCGGTGGCCCAAAAACAACCAAATCATTTGAGCAGTATGTGCCATTACTTGGAAATTTGATTCTCAATCAGATGCCAAATGTTCAACTTTTACTTTGTGTATTGTGTAAGTTGGCAGCAAAAAACAAAGCTAAAAGCAACAAATATTTTGCCTGATTTATGTTTGACATTTGTCTTTTTAATCATTTTATTTATTATCCCTTAGTTTAGATGTCGATGAAATGTTTCATTAAATTTATTTCTGTTGTTTTTTTTATTAGGATTTGACAAATCCACGGACGCCGTACAATTCTGGACTTTGAAATTCAATCTCTTAAAATCATTCTCCGTTTTCTTTACTTTATGAGTAATAATTATGAATTTGTTTGTATTTTTGATTGATTTTGGATGTCCACGTGATACATTTTATTTTAACCCATTTTTATCTAGTATTATTACATTTTATAAACGATTTTTACCGATTTCCATAAATTAAAAGTTTTCTGTTTTGTTTATAATTTAAACCATGACTGCAGATACGAAAATATTGTATGTCCAGGGGAAAATATTTATGAAAAGTAACTTTTAGCAATAATAACTTATCAACTATTTTGTTGTTTTTTAACAAAACACTGCTCTTTTAATTTAAAATAAAAAATTCATGCTTAAAATTCCAATTCCAAGTGTCGAGCTTCATCATTTTATTCTCATTTTCTCCTCAAAATGTAAATCTTTGACTAGTTTTATTGTTCAAAATTCTGAGCTATTTATTCCGCTGTATTGCAATCCAGTTGAATGTGTTTTATGTTTCACCTCTTATCCAAATTGATCAACCGCATTTATTTAAACTTATAGTCAATTAACTTGATCAAGCGGAGAATAAAATTTCATGCTCAGTTCAAGTCGGAAATCGCAATATGTAGCCAATTTTGTAGTCTCGAGTTTTACATGTAGAGATTATTCAAGATTCAAGCGCTTTTAGTCATTCAACTTCACTCATTTGTAAATTATTCGCAGTACTTGATTCTCCATTCTCATTGAAAAAACTTAGTTAACGCTGGTCAAGTTGAAAAGTCAAGTGTTCTGTTTACAACTGACAATCGACACTCGATTTTTGTTGTTCTGATTTATGTTCAGTGTGAACGATAGCAAAATCATGGAGATTCCCGTTCATTCTTTTGTTTTGTGTTTTAATTTTATCACTACGAGGGAATTGAACTGCCGTTTAATCAAATAATGATGCAATTTCAAACCACAGTTTCATTTCATTTACACCTCAAGTTAACTGTGTAATAATTTGATGATGCAAATTGAAAATGAGATGACGAAAGCTCCCAAAAAAGTATAAAAGCGAAACTCTGCTGTGAAAGTTCATTCAGATTCAGATTCAGACTCACATCAAAACAACCTATCAAAGCACAAAAGAGAAAACGTAAATTCCAATTTCCAAAGCAAGTAAAAATGGCAAATTTTTGGAGCGAAGCTCCATTTAAATTCTCCCAAAAAGCGCCTCGTACCGATTTCGGATTTTCGTGTCATGTGAGCTGCTGCAAAACCCACGGAAGGGATTTGGACCAAACTTTCCACATTTCCATGACTTAGGCCAGGGATGATGCGGAAAAATTTTCTTTCGAAAATTCCAATCCGTTCTGGTACTTGCCTTAGAAAAATGTCACTTTTTTGCAAGAAAAATACCACAAAAACGTCTTCGGCCCTACAGGTCAAACGACTGGGCGCACAATGCTCATATTTTTTATGCAAAGAGATCCCACATTGGCAACGATGCGCCGCATTTCAAATCTTCCATTTTGTTCATCCTTCCAGGAGATGTGCCCCCAAAACTGGTCAAAAATGTCAAAAATCCAAAAACCATTGTCCGCAACGATTGTGAGAAGACCGCTGGGTGGATACTCACAAAAATTGGCATGCACAGAGGCATTAGTATGCCATTGACGCACGTGTTCACAATTTTGAAAAATTTTAATCACCCAGCCCAAAACCTTGCAAAGTCTAAAAATAAAGTGTCGAT
The DNA here is from genome assembly GCA_034698265.1 of Sminthurinus aureus. Lineage (NCBI taxonomy): Eukaryota > Metazoa > Arthropoda > Collembola > Symphypleona > Katiannidae > Sminthurinus > Sminthurinus aureus. Next base: position 35,873 of record JAQGBH010000877.1, on the reverse strand, counting down.
TCATAGGGGGAAAACACGTTTGTGTGTGCAGGGCTGGTGGGCACATTTACCAACCGATGCGGCTCAAACTCGGCAAATACTACGCCCGGGCATTGCAATTGATGCCCCTGCAGCCATTTTGAAATATTTACAAAAATGCGCTCTCCCGGAGCAAAACACCAAAAAGTCACAAAAATTGACAAAATTCAGTGTTCAATTATTATGCATTTGTAATTGCCAGGCTAGTGGCCACAATTTGCAACTGATACCCATTACTTTTGCCGAAAACTTTTGAGAGGCACACGTTGTGATGCCTGAGCACCATTTTGAAACACCAAGCACCAAATCTGTACCCAAACAAAGCCCCAAGCCAGCACAAGAACCAACAAAATCATACATATTTCTAAAATTTAACCGCGCTTTGTACACACACAGTTTGCTCTTATGTTTAGTACATATCACCTCGATACGACGCAAAACATCGAGCTTCGCTCCACTAACCTGCCTGCAGGTTCATCTAAATTTTTTGGCTCGTCTTCTTTTGCCTTCTGGATTTTAATGGGTGTAAGTTGAGTTGATTATGCATGTGAAGATCAGACCAGGCCAGGCCAGGCCAAACCAGTGATAGATAGACAGTCAACAGACAAGTAGACAGGAAGACAAGTATTTACGACAGGTAGATCAAAGACACAAGGCACTGCATTCAAAATACAAAATACAAAACACACAAATTATGCAAAAGCCAAGCCAAGATGGACTACTAATGAAAATGTAATGGAGATTATGCAATCATTTAACATGTTTCTTGTTGTAAATCTATCTGTTGGAAAAATTTGTACATGAAGAATATAACCTATAAACTATAAACGTAAAATGTAATTTACTCACCAATGTTTAATTAAATAAGATTTACAATTAGATCAAGTAATGATCAAGATTTATAATTTGTAATTTGTAATGACCTCCCCAAAATTCTACCACGTTGTAACAAATTGTATTAAAATTTGTGTCCTCAATCTGTAATTTCCATCTGAATTTATAGAGGTATAATTGGGAATGTACAATATTGGCAGCAGAATTGGTGCTTCTACATTCTACTTTATATGCTCATTGATGTACAAAAGCATTTGAAAATACTATAGACTGTAGATTGTAGATTGTAGATCCTAGCACACTCAAGCTCTGAGGGTTTTATCTGGAGCCGTAGAGTAAACAACAGATTATTTGTACATCTTTACATGAATCAACCGAATGTTGCTTGCGGAATTTCCCAGAATCTAGAATCTAGAATCCAGAATCCATATTGTGTAGATTGTGTAATAGTGTAGGTTGTAGATGCAGCAGTATAGAGAGTATAAAGATCTGTCACCGTCACTGTCAAACAATGAAGTGGGAAAGGAAATTAAAGTGTCCAACAATTTGTATCCCGTCTCTGTGTCTCTCCGTCTTCCAGTAATTTTCTGTCTCACTATACAAAACTTGCTATTATGATTCCTTTTTGTGAAGGTAAATCGTGTAGTAGCACCTTTGTATATAATACATAATACATAATATATAATACGATGTGCAGAGTACAAATGTATATATGTAACTACTTTCCAGTCATTTGCATAAAATGTCCTCCTCGAGTCATTTTAGCTGTCTGTGGAGAGTGGAGAGTCCGGACATTGACATTGTGAATTTGACAAAGGCTTTCTATCTAATTATCAAATCAGGTGTGCACAGTTAACAGTTAAGCATTTGAGACTTTAGTATTCAAAATGTAATGACCAAGGTGTCTAATATTTGATATTTGATGGCTCCTTGTTTAATCATGACATGAAAACATGTTTACATGAATCCACGGACAGATTGTTAATATTTTAAGTGAGCTGTACTAGTTGGTTGTTTGTCCTATTTTCCATTTTAATATCCATTCCTGTGTTTAGGTTGTAGGGAGAGTAGCAAACAGTGTAGATAGTAGATACCATACTAAAATCTAAAATCTTTCAGTGTGTATGACGCATGAACTATGAACACGACTGAAAATACCGTGTGTAGTATTTATTTATGGTAGAGGATATTATGCTTAGTGAAAATATTCAACCTTTTGTTACAGGCTCAAATGAAATGACACGTTTATTATTATATTTACATCTCTTTTTTTTACTTTTTTTTTGTAATCAACTTAAAAGGAACTTGACTGTAGGTATTTGAGTGAAATTTCCATAGTCTGACTGTTTAACACTTGAACTTGATATAGGGTCATAGTTGAAATTAATTCGATTGTATTTCACTGGAATTCCAGTTTCTAAGCAATTATTGTACAATTGTAAATTAAAATATTGTTCGGGGATTTGAAATACTTTGATTTTTGGTAAAGACAGAATCCGGTAGAGTAGATTATTCATCATCATCATCATCCGTTGATTATCATTCTCATCATCCCTCGCGATATTGATATTGATATTGGCATTGAAATTGGCGTTGGCGTTAATGTTAAAGTTTGGTTCTACCAGAAAAAAGTCATGCTCATCTTGATTTTGATTTTGATCGTCATCGTCATCACCTATCGTCACCACTGGTATTGCTGGTGATTGATCAAGTTGAAGAAAGACGAGTTTCTCTAGTGTGACTAAATGTTGGGCTACTGCGGGTAGGATGACATTTGGATTCATTCCCCCGATTAGGACGAGTGATTTGATGCCGGTACGAGATAAATTATGAATAGAGTTGACATCCACAATCATGTTGAAGTAGTAGATTTCCAACCTCTCCAACTGCCTACATGTGCTGATACTGTTCAGATCTACAGATGAAAAGTTCCATTCGGGCCAATGTTCCGGAATTCGATTAATGAGACTGATATGTTTTAGGGTGAGATGATTCCTTTGGACAGCCTCTAAAAAGGTGAAATAGCCAGACCACCCCAACATTGCATAGCCAGTATTGATATAACCGATGGATTCCAGTGAGTCCTGTCGACGAAGTAGAGCATGACCTATTTTATGTTTAAGGTTTAAATCAAGTTCATGATGTGATTTCTTACGAGCAAAGAGCAACGAGTTCTTTGTGCTTTGTACTTTGTATAAAAAGTAAAAGGTAAAAAATGTTACAGAATAATTAATGAAAGAATCTTCAATGACAAAATACAAAATACAAAATAAAATATGTAGGTTTTATGTATACCCAAATCACATCGACGATCCTCTCGTTCCGTTTCACCGAGAAAGGATAGTTGAATTTCCTTTAATTTTAAATCTGTTGGATGATTTTCAACTATTTCCCTTCGAATCGTTTGATTTAGAAATTTCGAGTTGACTTTGTGGTTGAATTCGAGTACTGGAGGGAAGATGATTGAAAGATTCTTAAGAGTAGATTTGTGCTGAACGACAAGTGAATAAATGTCAAAGTAAGTTTGACAAATCTCTTCCTTCTCCTCCTTGATTACCACATAGCCGTTCAAAATGAATCCTACAATGTATGAATCCGAAAAGTACATGTTTCTTGATATAAAACACAGGTTCAACTTTCTTAGAAAAGGGATTTGGAGTTTACTCAGTTCTGAAAATAGCTTCACTTGACCAACATGACTAATTTCAACCTGTAAGTTTAATCCAAAAGTTTATAATATGTTAAAAGTGTACATGAAATAGCATTGAATACTTGAAATAATATCAAGATATAAATTCTGAAAGTATGGGATTTTCTAACGGTTAATTCCGTGAGTTTTTCCAACACGACATTTGATTCAGAAAAATTGGGTGAACATCGGACGAAACCAGGAGTTAGAATGAAATATAGCTTTTCCAAATATTTTGCACTTTGTAATATCTGTATAATATTTTTATTGCTGATAATATTGTGACACTGGCACTGCTGATGCTGATGCTCATGCTCATCCTTGGTATCATCAAATACATCTAATAGTGATTGAGTCTCAAAAGTCATTTCCTTCAAACCCTCCGGCAACATATTTGCTCTACTTGAGAGATTAGAAATGTCAAAGGGACGAGTCAAAATGCTCACAACTAAAGCAGTTATCCGAATTGAACATCTTTTGATAGTGTCAAAGTTGAAAATACAACATGTAGGATTAGAAGGTGGATGGCAGTCAGAATTAGTCTGTGAGAGATGAGCTTTGATTCGAATGGTCAGTTCTATCTCGTGACAAATATCGTTCCATGTACGACACACGAGGCGGACTGTTTTCTTGTCCGCCAGTTTCAGCAAGGAAAATACTTGAGCAAATACCTGTAAGCAAAATAATAATAAATAATAAATAAAATAGAGTTAATATCAATGTAACAAAAATTGAGTGTTCTTTTAGAAAAATTGTGAGTTTATATTTATATTATTACGCTATCAGGCAGCATCTGGTTAATGACATCCATCGTTATTTAATATTGTTAATTATCAAGCTATGCTTCAAAGAAAGAATCCTTCATTTATACGCAAACTGAAGTTGAAATAAAGTTTCAAAGCAAAGCAAAGGAAACATTTAGTTACCAGCTTTCACCAAAACTTTGCAAAACAAAGCAAAGCCGCAGCAAATATGATGAGTGATGAGTTTTTTCCCGTAAACTCAATACTCAATACTTTTGAAGTGTGAAAGAAGCAAGAATTATTTTATTATATTGATTTTTTCATGCTATTTCACATTCATCTCTCCAGTTGAGTTTTGAGTTTCGTTTGAAGGCACATTTAATATCTAAATATAATAATATCCCTGACAACTTTTAGAGCATCCGATACGGTTTTAAAAAATATGTGCGTAAAAAGTCAGGCAGAGTTGTATAGTGTACAGTGTACACCTTAATCGGTTTATGGCATAGAAGCTTTTTTACATATATTTTAATTGACTAATTTATTTAGTACATGCATTTATACGCGTATCACAATCATACAGAGAAATCTGTGAAAAGGATTGCGGCGTGCAGTTTTATTAGTATATCAAAGCTCAAAGCTCAAAGCACGTACTGTATTATATTATATTATATTCTACTGTACTGTGTCTTGCATAGGGCCTGAGGAATGAATGAGAAAGATTGACGATTGACGACTGGCAAATGAAGCCATAGATTTGAAAGGACCTCACAGTAAAAAAAATAAAGATAACACAGCTGGAGTGAGAAAATAAGCACATGTGGGCATTTGAGTGTTCCGACTGACGACTACAAACTACGGACTTTTGACTTTTGATTTTTCTTGCAGCCGACAGGAGCCAAATGCTTCAAGTACATATTTAGACTCCGTCCTACACTTCACTTTTAGCTACTTACATATCCCTTATTAAATGACTATAGCCTCGCTGTCCTTTTGACAGTATACGGATTACATGTTGTAAGAGTTTACAGTGCAGTGCAGTTCTATTGTACGGTTATACATATATTTGTTATATGTATATTGTATGCATATGTGTACGATATATCATGTATCATTTGCTTGGTATACAAGTTTACGTTATCGGACTTGTAAAATCTACCAGCTGAAATCTCATGCATTTCTTCACGTTGAACATTGAACGTTGAACTTGAAAAGTCTTGGGAGCTTTTTTCCCAAATCCTATACAATATTATACAATATACAATAAATATGCATTCACATCATATGCTTAACAAAACAACACCAAACACAAACTCCAAACTCATGTACATACATGGAGCATCGAGCATCGAGCGAGTATCCAGTAGAATGTAGAATGTAGGAGGACATTTTACTTTTTGAATTTCAACTTCCGACGGAAGTCCTCATGTGTGTACATTGTACACATTATAAAACTCGTATCCACTGGGACAAAAAAACTAGACAAAAACCTGCTCAGACTCACTTTCAACATTCCTTTTTCAACTCTATATTTTTATGCATTTTCATATGCGAGCATAAGATACATGAACTTTCTGTAGATAATACAGATAAGACGTCTACACTTGATGAGGTACTTAATTTTGTTCAAGAAAAGAGAGTGAATGTGCAAATAGAAGTGAAATGCATTCATATAATATATAATAATATATCATACCTATGTATGATGTGTAATGAGTATACAATGGACGTTCATTAAGTAATCAACGGGAAAGGAAAATGGTGATGGAATTATGCAAGTACTTTTTAAGTATTTTCCTTCAACTTGATAAAAATGTGTTCATCATCATCACCAATCACCGGAATGCCAGCATTCTCCGGTCTCCGCTCTGCAATCCTATATGTCCTAGCAAACAGTAAAGAGTAAAGAGTCAAAAAATCATGAGCATAATTTACGGAATGTGGAAAAAACATATCATATGTTATTATTCCCTGTAGAGAGTGGAGAGTGTGCAAGAATGAGAGTGAGAGTGAGTGTTGTAAACAGGCAGCATGTGACGTGATATGATACGAGTGTGAGATTTCATTTTCTTCCACTATTCTTCCATGTATAATATATATATTATACTGCACTGCATACTTCTTCTCACTCCAAAGTTCAGAGGAGAATCTGTTGTTATATTCTTATATTTTCTGCTCCAATGGGAATTATATTCTTATTTCTGTATTATGTATTATGTATAAGGACCTTTAAGTTTTCAAGGAAAAACTGAAAATCCTACATCCGACATCCTACCAAATGACAGAATCATGAGCGGATGATGGGAAAGCTCTTGATTCTTCCATCCGCGTTTTCTGTCTTCTGTTTTCTCCTTCCACAAACTCTCTGTAATCAATTTACTTGTTCCTGTGATATTATTCATATATGCACTATGCATACATTATGAAGTAAAAGCTTCTTTGCTGGATATAATCCAACAGGTTCATCTCATTAAAAGAGGTCAGGAGGTGACAACTGGCTCTGGCTCTGACTCTCACTCTGACTGTGACTGATAAACTAAAGAAAGGCGGTGCTATACTTCCTTCCTTATCCTAAATTAAAACACGTACATATCATCCTTGCCATTTCCTTCTCTTCTACGACAATTTAAAACGGAACTTTCCCATAGAATGATATACACATTTATTCACATTCGTAATGTAAAAGATTTGAACTTGTGGAACCATTTTTACTCTATTTTCTATTTTCAACAATCACTCTTCAGCTCTTGTGCGTGCCTCTTGAATCTTGAATGTTTAATGTGTACCAATACGCAATATAAAAAACACAATACATGATACATGAAATGGGCAGTAAAATTGAATAGTACACTACATTTTTTGTTCATCTTTCAAAAGTTAGCAATATTATCCGAAATAGCACAATATTTTTATGGCGAATGACGCTGAAAATGCATTAGCAAAATTACTATAATTTATAATACATTCAATAACAAACTCAAGCCTCAAGCATCAAGCATCAAGACTCCAGAGTATACATAGATAGCAAAATGTTTTAAGTTGAACATGAACAGTACGCAGAAAAATATTTTGAAAGTCCCGACATCCATCAACTATCTGTATACATAAAAAATATTTCATAACATGTCTTGTTGTTGTACCGTTTCAGTTTCCAGTCCATTCAGCTCCGTCTTTGCTCTTTTCGGTGTAAAAAAGATGGTTCTGGGTTTATATATATTATTATTAAAGGTATCATTTCATATTTGGATTGATATGTGATATTTGACATGTGGGTTGTTGGTTGTGGGTTGTGGGTGCTTTCAATTTTCCACATTGATGTCACTCTTGATCCTCGTAAGATTACTTTGAATCTTTTCAATATTTTAACTTTCAAGTTTCGAGTGTCAAACTGTGATAAAAAAAGAAAAAAGACGAGCATATGGTTCTTAGATAGAATGGGTATGTCATTTATCATGTAACATGTGTAAAAATCTGTGGATATTTCAAACTTGAAACATCCACAATGAATTTTAAACTATACTACTAAACACTAAACTAGCTAAATATCTGTAGATGGAAGTTGGATATATTACAATGTTCATGTTTCACGTCTGTATTATTTATTATGTACGTAATATGGTAGGATTATGTGTCTGTGTATTGAAGTATTGAAGTAGAGAGTAGAGAGGTTTGAGGTCTCGCGTGCCCCTTGTTAGTTTTTTAAGGAGATTTTTTGTCGCTTCTTCTTTCCACTTCCATCGCATCGTTGTCTTTTTCTTCCATTTCCCTTTCAACTTGAGCTCTGTTCTCTGTTCAAGCATCAGCTCATCTCTCTTCAAACTACCAATAGTCAATTCTCAATACTCGACTCGATGCTCAATGCTCAAGAGGACGTGTAGACTTGCATTTATATTTTATATGCGTATGTGTATGAAAATACAGATGTACATTTTACTTACATGGAAAATCGAGGTATAGATATCCAAATATCGATATATCGATACATCCATATAGACCTTAGACAGTAGACCTTAGACAGAGCGATGAGTTGGATTTACCTTTATTTCCCCTCCTTGTTTGCACTTGCACTTATGCGTCTTTCTCCTTTACGTTTTGTTCACATTACACATCTTCCTTCCTGTGTATAAAGTTTTCTTATTTCCCTTCCTCTCTTTTCCTCTTCTCTTCTGTCCTCACCCTTTTTCTAGGTTTTTTCCTTTGATTCCTTGATTCAGTTTCCCCCTTTTTTTACTCTTTCGTCTTTTCCCGTATTTCTGTAGGCCCAATGACAGTAGTATCTTCACTGCCTCATTAAAGATTTCTACACGCCATACACCATACATACTTTGACAAAGCTTCGTGTGTCTAGTGTCTACATTCTACATTGTGTGTAGTGCATACGATGGATTTCATTTCAGTTGAATTGACACGAGTTCCATTTCCGTATGATTTCGATTTTCACGTTCACAATTTACCGTCCTCTCTCTCTCCTTTTCTCCCCTGTCCTCACTATCATCTTTACCATTGCCGTTGTCCTTGTCGTTGTCATCTTTATCGGGTTTCAACGATACATCCAACATTGGGAATTTGGAAGCAAACATTACAGGAGAATCAATTGAATCTCTCCCGCAATACGTCTTTCTTCACTTTTGCTCTGGATATTGAGGATTGAGATGTTTTGAGTTTTGATGTATCATATGTATCATATATCATATGTGATGCACAATACACAAGGTACAGTGTACAGTGTAACAGCCTAGTAGTAAAAATGAGATGTCTGTAGTCTGTAAAGTCTGTAATCTGTTCATCTATAAAAATGTGAAAACTCCAGACTCCAGACATGTATTTTGTTTATATAAACTGCAGAGAACCGACAAGCGACGGACGTGAGGCTGAACCACAAGGAATGATTGTGTACAATGTCTGATGTCTGATCCATCTCATGCTTCAAGAATTTTTCTACCATTTCTAAACTCTAGATTCTAGATTCTAGAAATGTGGATTGTGGATAGATGAGATGCAGAATGCAGACGGATGAATAAAGCCGTTTTAAATGAAAGAATTATTTCTTTCTTTTGAAAAAGAGGCTCATCTCAATTTCTATTTGTGCATCTATAATCTATAATCTATGTATTTATGAGAAAAGGGAAAAAAAGATTGAAAACTCTCGGATGTATGTGTTGAGTGTTGCATTTTACAAAATTCAATAAATGCACAGTCTACAGTAAATATTGCATTTTACATCTTAGGAATGGCAAGTAAACAATGATGATGAAGAAGAAAAAGAAGAAGAGGAAAGAAATGGATATTGAAAGTAAACTGCATATTCGTCTGTCTCGTGTATACACAGTACACACGAAAACATACTTTTCTGTAACGTTTCTGAATTCTGAATCCGAAGTTGTGAATGTTTGAGGAGGATTTATCTAACTTTCCCTTTTCTGTTGACTCGTGACTCGTGACATGGCTTTTCAATCTTTCTACTTTTAACTGTCTGTTTTGTGTTTGGTGTTTCGTGTATGGTGTATAGCTGTGATTAATGAAAGTCTGTTTGTAGCAACTTGTATTTTAAATTTGAATTTATGATCCGTGTGTAAATAGTAAATTTCTTTGTGTATTGTGTATATTGTGTACAGTGTATAGTTGGTAGATGCTGAAAGTTGATGATTCTGATGTGGAGGTGATGATGACTTGAAGCTTAAAGATAAATGTCGACATCACGTCATTAAATTCTACTTTTCTTACTTTTGTTGTCCATTCTCCATTCTCCGTTCTCCGTTTTCAAGTGTAAACTGTAAACTGTGAATTTTGGTAGCTGGTGGATTCATTTTTACCCTTTGAGTCCGTTGAGTTGAGTTGTCCTTTCATCTTTAAGCCTCGAGTGTTGATGGTTGATGATACTCGTTACTGGGATAAAAAGTTGTTGTTGTTGTTGTGATAGTGGATAGTGGTGATTATTATTATTGTCTAGTGGTTGGTTTGTGTCGTCAATCGTCGGTTGTCAGTTGTCGAGTAGTTCAGTCTTCAGTCCAGTCCAATTTAAAGTTTAAATACGCTGTTATCTTTTGTCATCCTCATTCTCATCGTCGTTGTCGTTGTCCTTGCCTTTGTCTTTATTTTTCCACATTTGTCTTTGTTTTATTCATTGTCTATCGTCTATTGTCTCTAGTTTTTGGTCTCTTAAGAGAAAACAAAATGTGTGCGTCTTCCAGTTCTCTCTATTTTAGTTTCTCTCCCGGGTTTTCTCACTTTTTCTTTTTCTCTTTTTCACACAAGCAACAGCACGAGTACAAACAAAACTTGACATTTACATTGTAATGAGTAAAATACGTATAAAAGTGTATGCAGTATGAAGTATGAAGAAGGAGATGCGAAGGGAAGACATACAAAATACAAAGCACAAACATAAAGACAAAGCAAGTGGGAGCTTTTGTATCTATACAGATTTTGAAGCCTGTTGTATTGTTCTAGCGTCTAGCGTCTGTGGCAAAGGCTAAATGTTGGAAGTCGGAAGGCAAAGGAGTTGTGAAACTCTATGTTTCTTTCATAACACCGTTTGTGTATTGTACAATATTGCACGTAAATTGTATAAATTGTAAGAAAAGTAAGGGTTTTACTTGGGAACCATTCGTATTATATGTAAAATAATATAACATAATGTGTAGTAAACCCTGAAGGTGAACGTAAATGTCCAGCATATGTCTAGCATCTAGAATCTAGAGTCTAGCGTCGGGAGTCTAGTAAAAACAGTTCAAAGAGAGCGAGAGAGAAACATGTATTGAAATAAAATGGGGGTAACATAACAAAACATCATGTAAAAACAAATGTCTGATATTCCTACTCCTCCGCGCCGTTTTTTCCTTGTTGTTGATGTAGATTGTAGGTTGTATCTTGTAGCTACTGCTTATTTTTACCGTTTACGACATGACCTTTATCTCATTTCGTAATCATCATAATATACTATCAACTATCAGACAGCTTTTCTCTACCCAGAGTAAATACCAAAATTGGAAGCGTGCAGAATGTGCAAACTATACAACACATTTTACACAAAGTCTTCTTCAAATACCATAGTTCATATAGTTCAGACCATGTCCATTATCCATTGTCTAATGTCCAATGTCCATGCGGACTGGAAGAGATGGAAAAGGAAAATTATAATTGTAAAGCTCGTCCTTCACCAATAATGTTTACACACAATACACAATACACACCACTGTCCTTAGTCGTTACTTTAAATTTGTTGACGACACACGTGGAAAGATCAAATGAGAATGAATGAAGGAGAAACTCTCTTGTTGTGTATACTGTATACAATATACAATATACCTGATGTGAAGAAATATTATTTACTACAAAGAGGTATTTGAGATTTATGTCTTGTGTGTTGTATGTGTAGCTATGCTCAAATTACAGTCTCAATATCTTGTATAAAAGTATACTACACTGTGTAGTGTCAACTATGAACTGAAGACGATGACTTTATTTTTCCTCATGTTTTTTTTCCTCACTGATTGAACCCCATAAAAAATACCAGTAGAAAGTACAATGTACAATGAACGTCCTTTTGAGTTTCGAGATGTAGAATTAAGACAGTTTTGTTGTAATTTCATGATATATTTTTGGATTCCATTGCTGATTTCTCTGTTCCATTTTATCATTTTTTATGTGCGTACACTGTACACTGAACAGTGTACAAATTATGTAATAGAAAATTGGTATCAACTCCCCTATTATGTTATGTTTGCACATAGCACAGTGTACAGTGTACAGTTTATGCCACCGGTGACCTAACAAGAATTTTAAAAGAAAAACAGCAAACAGGGAAATGCATGCTAATGAGAACAGTCTGTTATTCGTTATTCCATATTAAATTATCTGTATATTCTGGTACCTTTTCTATATTATTGCTTCCGCGATCCAAATGTGTGTATATTTAGTATGTCTATTGTAGATGGGATCATGAGCGTAGGTGTATTTTCACTTTCTTTACACAGAGACACAGACCCAGACACCGACAGAGAAAGTATGTCTCCTTTTTTATTTCATCATTCCACCATGCGGCACGGTTTACTACTTAAGCTAAGCAGAAAACCTTTATTGCACTACACACTACACTTGTGCAAGTATAACTTTTCATTTCTACTTTCTACTACCAAAAATGAATTCAGATTCCAAAATCTGAAATCTGAAGGGAAATGAAACAAAACGGAAAAGGAAAATCCACGCTCAATGCTCCACACTCAAGGAATACAAGTACAGTAAGCCTGGATAAATGGATGAGGATAAAAATGAAGTTGCTTATGACTTTCACCGTACGCCTGTTGTTGTTGTTGTTGTTGTTCTTGATAAAAAACCAAGAGGAGATGATGGCAACTACCAGTATTATTATTTGTATTATTATTACAACTACTACAAAGTACAGCCTACAACCGGCAAGAACAATCTCCAGCAACTGTGTACAACTACTCCTCGTTACTCTTTTGGAGTTTGGAGTTGTAGCATAAAAGTTTTGAGCTTTGAGTTTTGAGATTTGGTGCTCGTGGATGAGCTTAAAAAGGTCTGGTTCGCTATGTACTATTTACTATGGATTATGGACTATGGATGTATAATTTGCAATGTACATTGTGCATCCATATCCCATATCATATGCAAATTTTATACTGAACTGAGCGACACATAGCGGACTGGGTTGGGTTTTGAGCTTCGGATTTTGGGTTTTGGGTGTTGGGTAGGTGGATAAAGTTTGCTATTGATGCTGGTATTTTTAATGCTGAGGAAAGATCGGCAAGAGTCTGTTATGCATAGTTGGGTCTGTCGGTCTTTGGGATTTGGGGAGTGTCGAGTGTACAGTGTAGAGTGTGGGTTGAGTTTTGGTTTTTATTTTCATTTCCTTTCTAGTTTCCAGCTTCTAGTTTCTAGTTTCTGGTTTCTAGGGCAGTACATATGCACATACAACGTATGATGTGCATACAGATAAGATGGAGATATTCTGTAGGAGTAAGTCGTGGAAACGTGATATGTTTTTGCATTTCTCTCCACTTTCTTTCTTTATTCATATTTACCATGCACCATACATACCATGCAAGACAATTTGTTCTTGATTCTCTGGCTTAGACTTGAATACTGACTCCTGACTTCTGACTCCTAACTCCTCAATGAAAATATTTGTCAGTGTTATACATTTCCACTGGATTTTTATCCATTCTAGATACTAGATACTAGACAGAGACGCTACGATATACAATCGTAACATTAGCATTACTCAGTTGTAGATGCTGCTGGTTGCTGGTTGCCGTTACTGGCTGGTAGCTGGTAGTGTTTAGTGTGCAGTATATGGCATATGCTATATGTAAAGTATTAGAGTAGTTGGAGAACCAAAGAAAGAAAGAAGGAGAGAAAGAGGCAGAGACGGGTGAGATGAAAAGAGAAAAGTAGAAAAAGAAAAGGGACCAACACAGGAACAAACATTTATTTGTTTGGTTGAGTTTTGTTGCTAAGTTGGAGTTTAGTTTTTGAGTCGGTTTTGGCTTTGGTTTTGGCTTTAGCTCTAGTTTTAGCTAGCGTAGGTTTTGGCTTGTTTCAAACGTCTAGTGCCTAGTGTCTAGTCAGTAGCCAGTAACTACCGCTACTGACGACCTTTTTTCCACCGTTTCTCCTACTACTCTTCCGCCTCTCTTATTATTACTTTCCCTTTCACTACACACACAGCTGTGTGTGTAGTCTGTAGTGTGTACCGTGTGTTGTGTGGCTCTAAGTCGTAACTATAACGGTTTCTCTACGGGAAATATTTTGCTCAGGAGTTTGGTCTAGTATCTAGTATTATACATTTTAGGCAGACTACAAGAGATAGAGACAAAGAGGAGAGAATAAGGCGAAAGAAAGAGAGAAAGCGAGAGAAAAGGGGCAGTCATCCTTCTAAAGAATTCTCCTACGGGTCGTAGCTCATAAATAAATTATGTCGGCTCTGTATCCCTCTTTATGTATGGATAATGTAGAATGCACACGATGCAAATGTACACATAAAAGTATGTATATATTTACTCTCTCTCTCTCTCTCTCTCTGTCTCTCTGTCTGTGGAATTGCCGTTCCTCTTTCACTCGTTAGAATTCAAATACTCTTTACGGTTACGGTCATCTTCAACTACGAACTACAACTAGAGCTATAACTCCGCTACATATTGTCTGCTCTTATTCACTTTTTCTCCTCTTGTAAGACTCTTTCCCTATTTTTCATTATTTTTCTCACTACTTTACTCCCATTTACTTGTTTTTTTACTTTCCATTTTCTGTCCTTCCATACATACGTAGCATTTTGAATTTTGAACAGGGAAGAAATCATGATTCTATATTCTAAATTCTACATGCGTTTTTCCATGTAGTAATAATTGAGAATTTTTGATTTGCCCATGCGTATGTTTTTTTTTCGTTTTATGCATAAATACATACATTGTTTTATTACATCAGTTATGATGCGGAAAGTAGACTGAGGTAATTGTACTTTGTACTTGTTTTTTCGTTGACTTGAGACTTGCGTCTAAAAAAAGAAAGGAAAATTATTATCATAGTTCATCTTCCTCTTTATATTATTCATTATTCATCTTGGTTTGATTTACATGTACAAAAGTCAAAAGTTGTATATTGTACATTCTTGAATAATATTTTGTAACTTTCAATTCAGCAAATAAAATGAGACAACGTGCAAATCTGCTACAAAATGTTCATTGTTCATGATAAAAACAATTGTATGGCTGTTATCTGTATACAGAAATATTTCAAAATACTCTTATTTTCCTTTAAAAGCCACTTGTTCACTTGAAGAAAGAAGAAGAGTTGAAACATTCATCAATTTCAATCTCCTCAAATACAAAAATATGCTTTTATTTTCCCGTGAAGACGGAAGGCGCGTTATGAATTATGAGTTTGTATATTTAGCGTCTTTGTGTTCTCAATTCTCATAAAATCGGTGTGGTTGATTTTCATGAGTTCATTTTGATACAATTCTGTTACGTGTAATGTGTAATGTAACTTGTAGTTTGTAGTTTGTATTTTACGTAATATGTAATAATATGTAAGTAGAATGTAAAATGTAAAGTATTTGGTTCAAAGTCTAAAGTTCAAAGTGCAAGTCTGTTTAAAACAGAGTTGGGAATAAATAATAAATGCATACTTAATCTACGACCAGAGTACCACACGACAGAGAAGAAGGGAAAGAGAGTGACTTGGTGAATGGAGAAGTAGTGTAGGAATGTGAAAGTGTATGTAGATGTTACATTGTACATAACACATAATACATAATAATAAAGTTGGTGGATGCTGCATGTTGGATGGTGGATGGTGGATGGTCCACAAGGCAAATGGGTGAAGTAAAACCACTTTACTTAAGGATAGGACGGTAGAATCTAGAATGCAGAATGTAGAATATTATGTTGTATGTAGTAGAATAAAAGTGACGGTAATAAAACAAGTGCATCTTTCTAAACCTCGTTCCCTTACTTCCTTTTTTCTCTCCTTCTTATGTCTACAATGTAGATTGTTACGCATACAACATACAGTAATAACAAGTCGGAGTCATAATACTGATATCCGAGGTCTCGAGTCTCAAGTCTGAAGACTAAAGCCTAAAGTCTAAAGTGATGCATAATCTGCATCGAGTTTGAAGTCTAGAGTCTGGAATCTCGAATAGAGAATAGAAAATACAGTCAAGTCAAGTCAAGTCAACTGTTTAAGTAGTACTATAGCCAAAAGTCAAAAGTGTTGGATATGTACTATGTATTATACATGGCACGTATTATAATCGTTTAACCGTTGTAAAATAAGTAGTAGAAGTGTTATGCTACTTCGCAAGAGCCTATGATATAATAAAGTAGTGAGAGAGAGAGAGAGGGGAGAAAAAAATAGAGCTAATAGACGGTAGAATAATATTATATAATGAGAGCTGGATTAGGAGACGAGACAATATATTTATGCTTATGCTTATTCTTATGCTTATGCTTATATCTTATTACTTACCTACCGATCTACCTACTTCCTTACTCTCATCCTCGGTTGGAAAATCCACTGGATTCTCCTTCTTTCCATACAGAACAAGAACAAAAACAAGAAGAGAAGGGAACTGGAGAAACAGAGTTTTCCTTCGAAAGAAAGTTGGAGTTGCAAGTGGGATCAAGTTAAAAAGTAGTAGAATAAAAGTAAGTAAGTAGAGAAATAGAGATAGACACTAGAATCTAGAAACTAGAAACTAGACACATATATTATACACTATACACTCTTCTACTCTCCGAGCGAGAACAAGGAAGAGAAGGAGAATGGAAAAAAAGGAAGAAAGTAAGACATTGCCTACACATTTATTTTGCACTCAAACTCGCGATTACGGCGATTAGAACGTTATAGAGGAATGGAAGCATCAAAAGGATTTATCGTTGTTGGCTTTCATTTGTTCTTTGTCTTCCACTTCTCTTTCCTTTTCTCCTTCTGCCATCTGTATCCGTGTAATGTATCTGTAACTGTAGCTGTAGCTGGGTATGTGTACATATGTGCATGTGTGTACGTAAGTGAGTGTGTGTGTGTGTGGATTCTTTTTTTTGCCTCCATCATTCTCTCTTAGTTACATGGCAATAGTACTGACTACAGACTAGATACTAGATACTACAGACAAACACATCACTCGGATCTCGGATATCCCGAATTTTCTTTCCTTTCCTTTCGTCTCCTCTACTGTCTCTCTCTCTCGCTCCACGGTTCTCTTCTCTCGTCTCGATTCCACTTCACTCATTCGTCCCTCCTCTCTATCGTTCCGTCTTTAGTTTCCCGATCTTTCCACATATTAGTCTATCTAACCGTTCTCCATTCCGTATTCTGTATGCTCTGTTCTGTGTATTGTGTATTAATACGTCCAGCAACTTTGTTGGTTGGTGGTAGAGGATTCTTCTCACTCCTTTTCATCGTCCAATTCATGTTCTGGCTCCTCTTCCTCCCGTATGTATCATGTACTTTGGATACTGTAGGATGTAGGATGTGGGATTTTATCAGGATTTTATGTGTTTGTAACTACAAGTGGATATAGAATATAGAATGTAATACTGTGTACAACAGTCAACAGTAAATAGTAAATGGTGTACAGTGTACAACATGTTCTTGTCTAATGTGCATTTTCAAGATATTTTTGTTTCTGGTTTATAGTATTGAGGATTGAGAGTTGAGGATTGAGGATGTTGTGGGGTTTTCAGTTTTCACAGTTCCTTCACGTATCCACTGTACCATATACAATATACATGTATGTATGTATGTAGGGATGGAGTAATTTAGTATGTGTATCATATCTCCACATGAATACATGGATATATCCACGTTATTATGCATTCTCCTTCATCCATTTTCTTCTTGTACTATTTACACTTTCTCTTTCTCTCTTGTGGAGCAGAAAGAGAGTAGAAAGTAGAGAGCAGAGTAGAGTCGAGTCTTGAGTCAGTGGTAGTAGAATAAATCTTTGTGCATCCATGACTTTGCCTGTCCGTCTCTGTATTTTCTGTATTGATCTTTCTCTCTCAAACTCTGACTCTCTTTCTTTCTTCCATGGATCTTGCTGTGTTTCTGCCTGTCTGTCTTTATACTTCCATTACATCACCTCGTCCCAGTTTCCATTTCCAAAAGTCGAGTTGTGTGTTGTGTGTCTAGTGTCTACTGGTTTGGTGGCTGATGTGCTAGCATTTACAGTGTACATGGATATTTGTAGCTTCAACCCCAGATCCAGATCCAGTTTCACTTGCAGTATTATTTTTGTTCAAGTATATTATTTTATAACTCGGCTCATTTCTACTTCCTACACTATCGTACCCACTGTTCACTATGTAGTTCTCAAATTATGACAGTATCCAGCACTCACAGCACATCAATTCATTTTTAGAACAAAATAACTGTATGCTATAGACGTGTAATACTATTGCATGTTACATAATATTTAATATTACATACATGCTCATATTACAATACTCCATGTCGGTTAGACTCTGGATTGTACATTGTACAATGTACATGTTACACACTCCTTGGTTGGTTGGTTGGCATGTTGGAAGGAGTGCAACTTTCTCAATCCAAATCCAAATCCAACTGAACAAATGGAATAGATGGAGGGAGCAATGGGTGGGAACAAATGAGGAGAATAAAAAGAGAAAGTAAAAGAATGAAAGGAAAAAAGAAAAAGATATGGAGAAAGCTATAACTTTCTTTCGTATTATCCAAATTCACACTGTTCTTTAACGTTTCTTCAGAATTCAGAATTCAGATTGTATTCATGAAATAACTTTACCAATCTCTTGTTTGTGTATCCGCTCTGTTTACTGTCTACACACAAGACACCAGAATCAAGGCAAAAGTATACAAAAACATGCAGGACTGAAATGAAAATGCACGAATCAGCTTCTCATACTCCGATAACATCAGTCATATTTATATTGTATTGCTGGCTCTAGTTTTTTATGTGTGTTTGTGTTTATGTGTTTGGAAAGTCAGAAGTCAGAAGTCAGAGCGTCAGAAATTTTACGAAGGTGTAAAAACTATTGTGAATTCTGTGAATTCTTCTATCTGAATGAATCGGAATTAATCTGATCCGTCTAGAGTGTAGAGTCTACAGTCTGTTATGATTTCTTACTTTACTACGTAAAACATGTGAGATAAAGCCTAAAACGATTCAACGTTCGAGTACAATTACAGGGAAAATGCCTATAGTCTCTTCAGTCTAAAGTATACATAGAGTGTAGAAGATGGGCTGTCTGACTTTTCTTTGCTTTCCTATAAAATCGAAATTATTTTATTCCAAAATAAAAAAAATCACAGAAATATCAAAATTCCATGATTTTTTATACTGCGTATTAACCCTGTTTATTGTTTATTTTTATCTTGATGGATTTCTCTCCTGAATTTGTACACATTTTTACCTTTCTTTCAAATCCACTTGTGAAAAAGGAAGGGTGAACTGTTTTAAATATTGTGCGTATAATGTTGAGTGTTGACTGTTCAGTGGTACTAAAAAATATCCAGTAGGTTTTTTTTGTCATCACTTTGTTTCCTTTTGTCAATATTTTGTAGACAATAAATAAAGTAGATAAAACTTGTGTTGTACGTTGTATGTTGTCTGTAGTTTGTAGGTTGTAGTTTGTAGTACCCTTTTGTTCTCAATGACCCGCTGTCCTTTTTCCGGGAGAGTAGAGTAAAGTACAGTAGCACGCATCTTATAGTGGTGTCCTGTGGTAAATGGTAGCATTGTGTAAGTACATGTTGAGACAACATAAAACATAAAACATACACGATGCACAATGTACCATGTACAAAATAGTGCAAGAATGGAGAAACTGGAAATTTATTCAGTGGGAATGAATGTAAATGCGAGAAATTGTACGTTTATACTTTATCCTTACCAAAGGAACATGTATTATAAGTTATAAGAATTGAGAAACTCTTCCGTCTCCCGTCGAAGCTTCAAAGCTTCGAAGCTTCTTGCATCGGTTGGTGCTTGAGATCCGTGTATAGTGTATAGTGTACATTTTACATACATTGCATACGTTAGTCTTCAGTTTTGAGTTTTGAGTTATCATCATGATATAAGAATAAAGAGAAAAGGAAAAGAACTGGCCGTGAACAAAGACGAAGACCATCTATCTCACCAATGTCTATTTGTCTATGTCCATGTCCATGTCTACCATATATCTATATCCATACACTAAACATGTATTCATGTGTGTGCGCGAAATGGTTTGGTGAAAGCGATATACAGTATACAATGTACAATATACGGGGAAAACAAGTAGTTTGGTATGGTATCTGTGTCTGTGGCTGTATTCCTCTGTGGATGTACAATTTCCAAAGAGCGTATTGTATATTGTGAAGGAGCAGGAGAAAAAGCAAGAGGAAGATAGTGTAATAAATCATCGTATGTGGAGGAGGCGTGTGAAGAAAATTGGCCAACATGCTATATTACGTACATATTATATATTATACACACTGACTACTGACTCTATTCTGTACTCTGGAGTTTACTCTATTTTCCTATGGAGCATGGAGCATAGAGTATGGAGGATGAAAGTGGAATTCTAACTCCTATCTGGTATATTGCGATACACTTGTATATTGTATATTGTACATTGGATATATTCACAGGCATGAATTTATAAATTGACTAGCTTTTTTTTCACCATATTCAACATTCTTCAGTTTCAGTTTTCTCCCAATTTCCCTCAAAGAAAACAACTTTCACTTTAAGCTTTAAGCACCAGAGACAAGATAGACAATGTTGCTTTAGCTTCTTTGGACGGGACACAGTAAAAACATGACGAGGGAAGAACTGTGTTTTGGTCTCAGACTTTCCATCAGAAATCTGTAAAAAAATTCCCAGGAAATTTTGTCTCCTGTGTACTATAATCTGGATATTCTCGATTCTGGACCTTAGTAGATAGTTGGATGAGCTTAGGGACCCCAGAACCCAAAACTAACAATCAACTTGATGATTATTTTCCAAAGGAAATAAATCCCGGCAATTTGAATAGAAAAGGATTCGGGATACGATGATACAATGTACAGTGTATTGTGCACAAGATAAAAAAAGCAACACTTTGAATTTTTATATAGTATGTTTTACAATTTATAATACATAGTGGATTTTTCTTCCGATTCCCAAGTTTCAAAGTTTTCACTGTATTCGTCTTCTGCGTCCGTATGGATTTCTTGGTCTGTGTTTACCTTGTTTTTGCACAGGATTGTACCATGTGTGTAATGTATATTGCGTATAGTGAATGAGAGTATAGAGTATATATGAGTGTCACCTGTCAGAAATGTCATGAGATCCGTATTTTTTTTCATATGTGTATCAACAAATTTCAGGTTGACAAAAAATCTATGTCAATGAATTCAGGTCAGAATTTTTTATGCAACTTGGAATATCTATGGAGAATCTAGGATCTGGAATTTGGAACTCACAGCTGTTACATCTTTCAAAAGTATATTGTACATTGTGCATTTATGCTGATGATGCAAACAACATACAATGCAAAAATAGGGAATTCACATAGATAAATGTGCAGAGTATCTTACCTCTTTTCCTGCTTATTTTTTGTAGCATTCTAGATCCTAGATTCTAGATTCTAGATCCTAGTATCCGGTTCTTTGTTTTTGACTGTTTGGCTGTATGCTCATTTGTTTGTAAGATACATTTTTCCAAAGAAAAGCTAGCAGAAAGTAGGAAAGTAGAGAAAGGGAAGAAAACCGTGCATGATAAAAGAAAAGAGCAAATGTCGAGAGTTGAGAGGAAAAATCCAAAAATGAAATGAAACTGACTCATTTTTCATGAACTTGCAACTTCAAAGTCCACATGACAGAGGAAGGAAAGGAGAAAGAGCTAGATTCTAGATTCTTCATGCTAGATGAGAAAAAACTGTCAACATATCATCGTCTTCACTTTTTCACTTTCCGACTCTTCTCCTCTCCGCTTCCCTTCTCTTACGATTAGACTTCTCATCTCTCATCGTATCATAGAAAAATAAGTTTATGATGAATTTTTCACTAGGCAACAACACAACACTAATCCAACGACTTTTTGCATTTTTGTTACATTCATCCTTACCGTTTTCTTGTTTCTTTGTAGTCTGAAATAATCAGGCCATTCTTTCATTTGCCTCCTTCCATTTTCCCTCGCTCCAATTAGTTGTTGTTCATGTTCTTGAGAAAATGTGCACAATTTGTATATTTATGTATGTTTTATATTTGATATTCTCTTGTGCAATTCGTATTTCGTAATACCAAATACATGTACTATATTTAACATGCGTAGAAATTTGTATGCTACTCTTCAATTTTCACTGTTGACTGAATAATGTACAATATACACTGTACATTATTCAGTAGAACACCTACTCATTTTTCACATTCACGTTATTCTCGTCCTCATGCTTACTTAAAGAGCTCCTAGAAATGGCAAGCAATCGTCAATCATTCGTGACCAGCAGCTATATAGGTAACGAGTAAAGCGTATAGAATAAAAGTGCAACGTAATGCACAAAATATTATTATATTATTATGCTAATAAAAATAAAAAACACCTAAAAGGGAGGAAAATTGCAGTGGGTCTGAAACAAAATTGGACAACATAGTGTACAAATTACGTGATGAATGGAGCAATCCATGAATAACAAGTATTGAGTGAACATTGAACATTGCATGAATAAATTTAAGTTTTGAGCGAATGAATTTATTCATTCATTCATTCTGTTCATGTACTGTTTTTCTCCCACACTCTTTATGTATTTGTATCAAGAATCCAGAATCAAGAACACATAGAGAGAAAGAGGGAATATTCAAGCAGCAAGAATGATGACGCAAAATAACAACCTCTATTACAATGTAGATACTAAATACTAGATACTGGAGACCAGAGACTAGATACTGGAGATTATTGCACGCATTTCTACTACATTATGTTTATGTGATTGACTCTATCATTCGTCCATTTATCCATTTGTCCATTCATTCATTCACTTAATATAATAACTTGCACAATGGAAAATGCACATATTCATCGGCTATGGTTTCATGTTTCATGTGTATCGTGCTCACACCACATTTGAATGAGGAAAGAAACTGTAGTAAATCGTACATAAAGATGGGAGATAAGACTAGAGAAAGAGGGAGAGAAAGTAAAACAGGACATGGTGCTCAATGCTCAACGCACATATCATACATTATTTATCTCAATTGTTATTTGTATATTGGTTTCAATGTTTTGATACGGAAATGGAATACAAAGTCTTCCTCCTCCTCCTCCTCCTCCTCGTCCTGATCCATCATCATTAGCCAACTACATAATTCGGAAGATAAGATAAAGGATGTGATATGGAATATGGAGCACGCGGGTCGAGCTGGAGGGGTGACATGACTTGTGTATTGTATAATGTGCTGTGTCCTGTACATTCACAAATTAACCTTGTTCTTCCTCCCGTTTTTATTGTTTATTGTTTATCACTTTCTTGCTGTCCATTTCTGTCTATTTTATCTTTTTTGCCTGTTTTTTCCTTTCGCTTGTGTCTTGTATCCTGTACACTGCACAGTGTACACACTTGTATCTTGTATCGTATAATATTGTGTCATGTGTCATACTTGTATGTTGTATGTACACAGCAATTTGGAACTGAACTACTTTTTCCCTCAGATACTCCATTGTTTATTGTTTATTGACACATGCACAATGTACAATGTTCAACATACAACATATAATATTATACACATATGTATGGTATGTAGAATTGAGGAGGATAAAAAGCAACAAGTACAAGTAAATATAACACGAGTGAAAAGTGCAAGTAGAATGTACAATGTACAATATAGAATAGAGCATTCATTCACTTGTCAGATCAGTATCAATGCCTCGATCAACTATCAACTATCCAGTATCTAGTACCTAGTATCTGTTATCTAGTATCACCATCGTCTCCCTTTCAGCCGCAGTATCAACGATTAAATTCAAATGCACACTGCTACACCGTATAACAATATACATATCAACCACATCCATGAAGTCACAATGATATGAATGTTGAATGTAAAAAAAGGAGGGAAAGAACCTAATCGACGTGATCATGACGAGGAGTCGAGGAGAATGGAAGGATGCAAAAGGGGAATGAAAAATGAAAGTCAAAAACCAAAAAGGGAAAGCTATAAAGAAAGGGAGAAGGAGACAGATGAGAACATGGAAAAGTTCTTGAGTTCTAATGTCCTCATGATTATCCACATAGTATGCTATAGATTATAGATACACTTGTCATCTATTTCCTAAAGCCTAAAGATTTCTGTCTGGAGTCTAGACTCTAGAGTCTAGAGTCTAGTGCTGTATTTTTGGTAGAAGGGTGTTATATCGACCACTCTAAACTCTAAATTCCAAAACTCTAACAGTATTACACCAAATTCAAAAGTGGAGTTTGTCCAATTTGAAATGTGAATGTTGATACATATTACACATTGGCATAGAGAGAGAGAGAGTAGAGCATAAGAGCACTTGAACGTGATCGTCGAAGGATTTCAATGCTATCCTCAATTTTTTGACTGTATATTGCACATTGCATATTGTATTATATTATAGGTGCCAGGAAATGTCTAGGTGTAATGTGTAATGTGTCTGGGTATGGGTATGCATTCAGTATGTTTTATATTATTATATTATTACCTTTGTATCATGTGGAGTGTAGATTGTAAAGGAATGCACACTCAAGGGCACACTTCTTCTTCTATCTTCAACTCCAGATCATGTTATATTGTTATAAGTGGAATCATGGTGAAAATTGCATAGCTATATTTCTATACTTTATCTGGTATAATATTCTATACTATAATCTATAATACACAATACACAAGGGATGTGTATTTGGTATTTGTATTTAAATATTGTGCATTGGGTATTGAGTATTGTGTATTGTAGACTTTTGGTTGATGTGCTGGTTTGAAATTTGAAATATTTTGCACTGTGCTTCCTCGAGTACTTTTGCTGTCTAAAATTTCAATCTTATTCTATTGTATTTCGTCATGATCCAAGTATTCAGAATTGAGATTGCAGAGAGGTACTCGACTACAACTAACTTCACTCCAACTTACAATATAGTATATTGTCAATATACAATATACACCACTTGAATTCTCACTTGTTTATACTTGTGCATATCATGTTATTCTCAAAACCATAATATGTATAATAATAATATTATGTATACTTGGAACTTTCTACATTCTACATGTTTATATTTTATATGCCAATATTCAATTCTTCCTAATACATAATATATTACTGTACACTTTTCAGTGTTCAGTGTTCACTATCAACTTTGCACATGAATTGAGCTGGTTTTATTCTATTATGGCATCAACTTTTAGAGAGGAAATCAGGAGTTTTATTTAAATACAAATACAAAATACAACTACACTGCTCTTTCCATGTACAATATATTTGGTCCAAGGGAAAAATCCAGATTTTTACTCTCTCTTTCCTTCTCTCTCTCTCTCTCTCTGTCTCTCACTCTCACTGTAGTCCGTACTCCGAATCAGAATCGGAATCCGAACAGCTGGTACACATACACATATACATATGATACAAGATATACAAACGCCATATCCACATTCGTAGGTATTGTGTTGCATGTACAATTTCTAATGTACAACGTATAGTGTGCAATGTACATACGGATATGTGAAAGTGAAAAAGGATTTTACATTCGATTGACTTGGTTTTGAAGAGGTAGATGTAGAAAGTTTGTGTCAAGGACGAGGAAAGTAGAGACTCGAGAGTAGAGAGAAGAGAAAAGAAAGAAAGAGGAGAGAATGAGTGAGAGTGGATGCGATTCCGTTGGGTTGGATTGGATTCGATGGGATATGGATGAATACATAATGTATACCCATGCACAAAAAAGTACTGCTACTCTCGTACCCATAAGTCATGTGTCCCGTACATTTACACAAGCAGTATGCTATGCTCCGTGTGTGCTGCATGTTCATACGGTCGCATTCCCATAATACATAATACACTACATATCTATTATCCAGAAACCAGAGTGTACGCATGTATTGTCCTCTATTTTATACTTTATACTCTCATCTCCTCTGTCTCTACTCTCTCTCTCTCTATCTTTGAAGGAGAAGGATAAGTGGAAAAGCTCGTGCTTTTACTCTTAGATCACCGTCACACACCCTTTCTCTTTTTTCCTCTCTTTCCCTGCCAACTTTCTCGTTTTCAACTTGGTGGAGCGCATTACAATCTCCATCTCACTCTCGAATCTCGAAGAAAAACTTATTCTTTTTTTCTATTTTTGAATTTAACTCACTCGAGTCTTGAGACTTGAGACTTGGGACTTGAGTATTGAGTATTGCGATTACGACCTGCGTTTTCCATCTACATGTATAAAGTATGATAGTAATGGTAATAGTGATAGTAATGATATAAAAAATAGGAAGGATTGAAATACTCACGCGACGCATTGCAAGTGAAAGGATGCACACATAAATCTTCATTTTCTTGATACACACATGTATAATCCATATTATATACGTAGAATTTAGAATGTAGAATGCAGAATGTAAAATATACAATTCTTGTATCTCTTCATTGTAAATACATGAGATGTGGGATATGGGTTGAGAGTGGAGAGTTGAGATGGGTTGCATAATGTAGATGCGAATTGGAATTTGAAATCGAATGCGAGCGGAGAGAGAGCGAGAGAGAGTGAGTGTGTGTGTGAAACAGTGTATTTATAGCTCAGAAGAAATCTGTTGCTGTTGTTGGTTACTGGTTGGTTTAGTCCTCTGTTACTCTCCTTTTATCTATATAATAATACTCTTTTGTATCTGGGTTCTAGATTCTAGAATCTGGAATACACATTTATTTATGTGTGTTGGTTGTTGGTTAAGAGAGAGGAGGAGGGAGAGAGGGGATGTTGCTATGCAACATACATGTATGCTCTATGTATGCAGTTTCCCATTTTATCTACTTTCTATTTTCTATACCTCTACTACAGTACAGTACAGTGGTGTGGTGTTGTTGGAGGCTTTCCCCTCTTTTACGGGTTACCGCTTTGCATAACTTTTACAGATGGAGAGGAAGTACATAGCAATCGAATCGGCTTATGAGCTTTTAGAGGCTTTCAGCTCTTTCACTCATTCATTAGCAGTTAATCGTCCTCTGTGTATCAAACTTCCCATCAAAATCAATTATTTAATCCAAAATCTACAATCCGAAAACACTATCGCATCTCATCCTCCCCCTCCTCTCTTCCCTCTTCCCTCTTTTCCATCTACTTCCTGTCCCTTGGTTTTGTGTCAATGTCAGTGGCCTCTTTGCTTACTTTCAGACAAATTTTCACCAACAACTGCTTCACTAGCAGCTATAAAATAGCTGTGTTAAATGGAAATGATGATTTTATGATTTTTGCTGTTTTGTAAGCCATAAATAAAAAGTATTTAAAAAAAATAGTAATCAACTTTGCTGTTTTTTGTGTTTTTTTAGTGATTGGAAAAGGAAACTACTGGACCTTGTCAGATCTCCTTCATAATATTCCAGAGGATGAGGAAGATGAAGAAGAAGAGGACGAGGAAGTTGAAGGTAAATTTCAAGTAGCTGATGATTCTGCACTAGTGGATGATGATGGATCAGATTCCGATGAAAATGAACATGAATTATCTGATGATGATCATAACGATAACGATGAGGGTGATTCAGCAGATTCTGATGCAACCATAACTAACGAGACAATACTAACTGTAAAAAGATACTGTAACAATAATAATAATAATAATAATATTGATGAGGACTGTACAGATAACTCGTGTATTACTACAGCTGCCAAAACATCAAAAAATTTCAGACTGAAAAAAGTGAAAATCAAGCTAAATAATTGTGACTATCATAGTAGTAGTAGTAGTAGTAGTAGTAGTGGAAGTGACAGTGAGAGTTGCTCATCATCATCGTCGTCGTCGTCGTCCAGTAATAGTAATAATAGTAAGAGTGACAATTCTAGTGAAAAGAAAAAACGTAAACAAATCAAGAAACAAGATGAGCTTCAGGTTTATGACTGCACTGGACAAAATTTTCATCACAGTAGTAGTAGTAGTAGGCAGAAACAAAATAAAGACAAAGATGCTTTTGATTCAAATGGAAGAAAAAAGGTCGGAAGTCCTGAAGAAGAAAAGGAAGAAGAACATGACGATGAATTTGATGAGAAAATAGATGAAAAACAAGAAGAAAACAGTCAAAATCAGAAAAGTACAAGTAAATATAAAAATAAAAGAGAAAGCAGGCCAGATCCAGCTCCAGCTCCACAGTCAGATTTATCAGAAGCAGAGGGAAAAGTAAACGGAGCAAAACTCCATGCCGAGTTTAAAGAGAAAAGAGCAGTGAGAAATGAGGATAAAAGTAGAGAAAAGCCGGAAGATTGTAACGTAAATTTTGACGAAAAAGCAAAAGCAAACGAAGAAGAAGAAGAAGGAGAAGAAATGGTACAAGATCAAGTAGAAATAGAAATAGAAAAAGAAGTTGAGAAAGCAACAGCAGCAGTACAAGTAAAAGTAGGAGAGGTAGAAGGAGAGGAACGAGAACGAGTACCAGAAGAGAACGGAGCCGAAGAAGAAAAAGAAAAAGAAGCAAAGAATCCAGAAACAGGAGGTGGATTAGATGCATGGAGCAATGAATGGAATGGAGAAATCGATAAAGTTCTGAACCAGAATGTTATATGTAGTGAGCATGGGCATGCTCAGGGGGAAACACGAATATCGACCGGCACCACGACGAAACTAGAAGTAAGTAGACGAAGAACGAGGACGAGCAGCTCCAACTTCAACTCCAAGTCCGACTCCAGCATCAACATTATAAACATTACTAGGTCCACAGCCAGCAGCAGCAGCTCTACTGGTTCTTCTCCTTCCTCTCCTTCTTTTTCTGGTGTATGCTCTGACTCCAGTTTTAGTTCTAGTTCTAGTTCCAGTATCCAAACTAAATCCAAACTAGTAGAGCTCCAGTCTTCGACGACTACCACCGTCGACGATCCCATTGTCCAATATCCCAATAATCTCCCTCCACAGTTAAAAACTCCCAGTTCCACGGACGAAGAGAACAGGAGTAATAATAATACGAATAATAATAATAATACTGTAAAATTATCATCATTGGAATTTTCTCCTCCTCATTTGAATAATAATAATACATATAAAAATAAAATCAGTTCTACTCGTGATAGTTTAACTAACGGGAATAAAAGTAAGGAGCAGAAGGATAATACAGAACCGCATGGAGACAATTTTATTTCCAATTATTCAAAATCCATTTCTAAATCAACAGAAACATCAACTACTACTACCACTTGTATTTCTAAGCAACGAACTTGTTTTATTCAATCCTCTCCTCTCATTTCAACCTCACAACAAGAATTCCCGAAATCCTTCGCAAATAATAATTATAATAGTAAAAGTACTACTACTACTAATAATAATAATAACTATATTAATAAAAATAATAATCATCCTGGAAAAGAGCAGCATTATCAATCTTCTACCAACTCTCGACCTAATTCCAAATTCAGATGTAGTGAAAGTGACAGTGTTGACAGTGCCAGTTCATCATCATATTCCAATAGTGCCAGTAACAGTTCAGACGAAAGTGGGAATGATCACAACGAAGACGAAACAAATAGAAAATCACCATTCAGCCATTCAACAGCAAAAGAAGAACATTATAATAAAAAACAGAGTAAGTCCTCATCATCATCATCATCAGTTCTTCCATCTCTCAAACGAACAAATTCATTTGAGGACGAGTCAAGTGATCCGTCTGAACAAAAACAAAAGCCGGAAGGAACAAAAGAACGACGACGACAAAAACAAAAACAACGACAACAAGGAGAATATTACAAGAATGATAATAGCGAAGATGAGGATGAAGAAGACGATGACGACAACTACATTGATGATGAGAGAGTAAATGTAAGTACCAAGAGTTTAATTCTAGCACTCAACCGCCAAGTAAAAGTAAACGTTATCCCATCTTCAAGTGAAAATTCTCATTCTTTAGCTCCTCCTCATTCTCCTAGTTCTACTTCTTCTTCTACGTCTACAACTACATCTACAACTACATCTAATTTTGTGATAAGCAAGGCTAACAATAAGAATACTAATAATGTTAATCCACAAAGATTTAGCAAGAATAAAAATAACAAGCGTAATCCACCTTGTCTCATAGAACAAGAGGATTTTTTTGACGCATCCCACTTTCAAAACTACCTGAAGGAGTTTTATCAAAACAGTGATTATTATTCGAAAGGTTGTCATTACCCGTATTATTCGTTAGATAATAATATCGGTGTTTTTAGTGGCAAGGACCGCCAACTATCAAAACTTATTCATGCTCATCAAATTCCGCATCATCAAGATAGTGGAGAGGAGGAGGAAGAAGAAGGTGAAATCCTCATAAGTAATAATTCAAAAAATATAGTTAATATTATTACTGTACATAAAAAAGTTCCAACAAATAATAATATTAATAATAATAATAATAATTCTAATTCTACTAAAAGTCGTCAAAAAGTTGATGGTTATTCTGTGAATAGGAAAAGTGTGAGTTTTAAAGAATCAACGCCTGATGATTTTAATTTAAATATAAATTGTAATTTAAATGAAAATTCTTGTTCTTCACCCTCATCATCATCATCAGCATCCTCACTTTCACCTCCTAGTGAATTTTCATGTCCAATAATTGTGCACGGTGAGTCGAAAAACGGGAAGGCAAACGGAATAGTTCATGAAGAAGACCAGAGGTCTCAAGAACAAATAGAAAGAAAAGGAGAAAGCGAAAACCATAAAGTATTTAAAGGAAAAGAAAACGGAGAAAATTCTACTCTTTGGAATTTAAACAAGAATAGCGATAGCGATAGTAGAAACAACAGCAGCAGCAGTAACAGTGACGTTCGGCAAGGAAAAAACAAGGAGGATTTTGACTGGCACGAGAAGGAGAACAACAATAGTTTTCCCTCAGCTGATTCAGACAATACAGGTACAGGTGAGTGATAGCTCATTAATTGATTCATATTCCATTCTTTCAACAACTTTCTCTATCTATCTACCTTCCTTGCTCCTGTATCCTGCATACGAAAAGTCTGCCTTTCATCATAATCTTCATCAAGTATCATCTTCATTTGATGATTTCTATCTCTTTGAAATTTTTTGTTTGCCAGCAGAAAATGTCAGTCATGTTGGGTTCATAGTACTATCATTTTTATTGTTATACCAGGTCATCCGCTCTTCCTTTCTTTACCTTTCTACACATGATACATGTTTATGCATAAAACATTATGATAATACACACACTCATACCCTAGACTCTAGATTCTAGACGAGAGAGTAGAGAGTGACATGCTTATTATTTATTATTCACTGTGAGTATTCAGTGTACAACTTTCTCTCCAATTTTTAAACTTGTACAGCATATGAAATATACATAACGTATATAATTCCTTTATACTTTTGCTGATATATCGCAGTTTCACTTAGCACGCACTCAACATCACTGTCACCTTCAAGCCATAGCCACTGATTGTAGATTGTAGATTATATCTACCGAGACATGCAAAATATACAGCAGCATGTTTTATGTTATGTTGTTTTCAATCGAGCTTCCCTTTACTTTTGTTATAAAATAATTTAAAAAACAGTAAATAGGGAACAAGGGGAAATGAAAGCATGCGTGGTCCTTATTACTTATTATTTATTGATTAATAAAGGAATTAGCTAGTTTCTTTCACACCTGATTTTTAAATTACCAATTTATCCCTTGCTTAATTGAGTTGATTTTTCTTTTTACACATCTCTTCACACATATTTTTAGAGTGCAAATTATAGTTTGTAAAAATAATAATAATGATATCAAATTAGTAATGTCTAATTTTATATCATTAGTAAAGAAGTATCAAAGGGAAAAGAATCAAAACGTTTTGATTTTCATTAAGAAGGAGCATGTCACAGGTGCAATTTGTAAGTAATTTTTAGTTACACATTTTGTATTCACGATATTTTATTTATTATTTACCCCTCGAATAGTAATCATGTAATTTTTGTAATTACACTGTACAAGTTACAAGTTGTGCACGTGTCTTTCTTATTGTTCTGGGTCTAGTGTAGTTGCTATTGTATTGTATTGTATTGTGTTCATTCAGGTAATAATAAGAGTTTGACGAGGGATGAGTGACTCTTCCTTTTATTATTAGAAAGTGGGAAAGGTGATGAGCCGAGCGGGAAGAGAAATTAGGGTTGAGGATGAGTAATGATTAATTTATTATTTCATCGTGGGTAATGAGACTGACAGGTTCTAGATTCTAGATTCTCAATTCTCTTTACTTCGTCATAGTCCAGGAACAGTCATCAATGACAGTTGTGTTCCCTCGGAATGAAAGTGTGCACGAGTTTTACAGGTTGATAGATACTAGATAGTAGATACATGACACATGGAGGGGGAGAAATTCGGAAGTTTGGAAATTCGGAAGGGTGACAAGTGTCAGACACGCACCTGTACCAATACAATCCATTGTCCAAAGTCCAAACCCAAATGTCCGTGCACCACTAAGATATTACGATATGGACTCTATTATAATTATAATAATTGTATAAATGTACATATGTTTTTCCCCCTCTTTTTTCTCTCCTGCTTTTAGGTGTAGCTACGAACTACAAACCACGAACAAGGAACTTGTAATATCTGATATCATTTCATATGGGACTATTTATCATTTATCATTCATTGTACAAATGACAAATATGTTGATAGTTGATAGGCAGGACATACATAATACATTATAAGTATTCTTTTCAGCCGAATTACTGTTTGTTTCTTTGTGGCCATGCATACATGTACACTTGCAACAAAGAGAAAATGATCAAAAAAAAGTTTTGTAATTTGATGCAACTTGCATCATGCAGGTTCAAAAAACAAAACAAAATAACCTGCATAAAAGAGCAAAGAGCAAAAAGGTACTAAAAAAGAAACGCATCCGTAGTCCATAGTGGAAGAAAAGGCAATTCATGGGCAATGAACATGTGGTTTCATTGTCCTGTGAAGAGTTGTTGAGAGCAAATTATTATGATTATGATATGATACTATTATTGTATATTCATTTTAAAAGTTTTTCTCTATATACAATTTTGTTTGAAGGGTATGAATATAAAATATAAACTCCAAGTACAAAGTAAGGGAACCAAAGTCCTGTGCTGTACACTATACACTAATACACTATATGCGATACATTATGTGCAAAAGAAAAGAAAAGAATGAGCCCATAGAAATGGAAATGGCTTGTGAATTATTATTATTATTATTACTAAACAAACAAAAAAATCTCAGCTTAGCTTTTCATTCTCTAGGCTCCAAATATTTTTTATCATC
Source organism: Sminthurinus aureus (assembly GCA_034698265.1). Classification (NCBI taxonomy): domain Eukaryota; kingdom Metazoa; phylum Arthropoda; class Collembola; order Symphypleona; family Katiannidae; genus Sminthurinus; species Sminthurinus aureus. Next base: position 2,665 of record JAQGBH010000877.1, on the reverse strand, counting down.
TTGCAAGTTCACAATTGACAATGGTTGCTTATATTATGTTGATGTTGTCATGAGGTTGGAGTTGATCCGTCGAAGTGAGGCAAAGAAGATGCTTACATTTCACTTGTTTTGTCTATCTATTATTTTTCTGCAATATTTACTATTTTTTACTATGCATCTTTAATCTGAATCCTGTATAAAAAATACACTTTTCAAGGAAATGAGTAAAGTTGAACAGTATTAAATATAATGTGACTACTTTTGTCAAGTATTCTTGCCCTTCTCAATGCTCAATTTTCGAGTCTCGAGTCTCGAGCTCTTCCTGTAGATTACTTGGATCTTGGCTCTTGGATGTAGAATGTAGAGTGTAATGATCAATTGAGAGATAAAAAGATGAAAAAAAAATACCAGTGAGACTATTGATTCAATTTTATTTGGTTGTAAACGTGTACAAAAAGTACGAGTGGAGAAAAAACTTGAGTCAAACAAGGAGCTTGTCTTTCTTCCTCTTCCTTTGCTTCTTCTTTCTGGTCTCTTGTCCCATGTTCACGTCTTTGTGCGCCAAAGCGCCAAGATGATCCTTCATTGTGCATTGTGTAATGTTTCCTCTTTCCAAACCAAATTACATTATTATTATTAGTTTTGTCCGTTCATGTTAAAGTTTGTTGGTAATGTGGAATCCTATGTGGAATGCCAGTTCTCCTGATAAGTGTCGCCACGTAGATTGGATTGGACGGTGATTCTTCATACAGTTCTCTCTCACTTGTATCTTGTATTTCGTATCATACCTTGCATGTGTATTATATATAATATATATGTATATAGAAATCTATACTCCAAGGACTAGTGATTTTTATCTGTCATACTTTGTTAGTTTTCCCTTTCAGAAATCCAATTCTATTGACATTGACAGTGGCAAAAAAATACTAATATTCTGCAAATTTATACACATGAAAAATATTTATATAAATATTTTTCATATTAGAGCACTACAGACTCCAGCCCTGATATCGGATATCTGATAGCTGATGTACAAACAGGGACAAAAGAAGAATCGATACATGTTTTATACAAAATATCATGTTAAATGTTAAGCATTTGTAGCACATGATACAAGATACAAGATACAACATGCACGCAGTTGTATAGATATTCGTATTTCTTATTCCTGTAAAATATAAGGTACAATGTCAATATTCACTATTGGGCTATTGATCAGGAAACGCCGAAACGGCATGAATGCAGTCATTGAGAATTGCGAACTGAGAATACAGCATACAACCCAAGGAAAATCCCAATTCCAGTTCATTGCAGAGTATACATAATACATAATATGCAAGAAGAAGGTAGACCTCTTCACCATTTCACTATATTGAGCGCTGAGCATTAAATGGAAATTGCCTGATAGAGAAAATCGCCAAGTAGTAGAATAGTATAGAACTTTGGAAAACTTGGAAAAAAAGCAAAGAAGAATGATACATACAAGGACAAGAGACAGGAGTAGTTGAAGGGAATCAGAATCATGTATATTCAAGGCGCAACGATTTTCTCCCCATAAAAATCTAGGTTAGTGGCTTAGTTGTCAGTTCTGTATTTCAATGTACAATGTACACACATATTGAACAGAGAACAGACCAAACCAAAGCAAGTCAAGCCAGACCAGACCAGGACAAGCTAAAGGCGAGAGTGTAGAGTATAGAGAATATAGTGAAAGAGAGACATTCCAATCCATCGACTTTGCCTCGCCTGTCTTGTCTTGTGTTCTGTTCTGTGTTGTGCTTTGCTTTGCTTTCACTCTATCCGTTTAATGTGTGTCGCCTAATGTCCTCTTCCCATATTCTCATGTTCACAGACTTGATGGCTAGAGGGGGAGAAATCTATATTGTTATGGATCCTGTCCCTGTCTCATCGTTCTTCATGGTACATACATTGTCCTCTCTCTTTCACTCTCTCTCTCCCTCTTTCTTCCTCTCACACTCTGAATTTTCCTCCACCATACAATATATTATGCATAGGAAAAGATCCTCTACAATCTACAATCTTGAATCTTGAATGTCTCCAGCATCCAGTATCCAGTATTCAGTCTCTAGTATCTAGTCTCTAGTACAGGATACTGGATACAGATAAATTCAATGTTGTTGTACATTACAATATTATGTAAATACTTTAGACACCATCTGTCTCATCATCTGCATTGTCAGTGTCAATGTGTGCATGAGCTGAGCACAGGGTGAATGTGGAATACTGAATATTGAATACAAATACAAATTCAAAATATTTAGGATCTGGGATGACTTTAACTAGATGGTTCCAGCAAAATATTTCATCTGGATTCTACACTCTAGATTCTAGATTCCAGATTCTATTACATTCCACATTCCAGATTGAAAGTGGATTGAGGATGGAAACACTTATTACTTATATATAGCTATATCTATATGATACATGATACATGATACATGATACAACCATCATAGATGTGTTATGTCTACGTAATTTATAACATTAGAAACCTTTTAAAAAGCAAATTTAAATCTCAGGCCACTGTCACATATTACATGATACACACTAACACACTACACATGTATTATTAGATTTTCATAGTTGTATTACAAACTACAAATCGTCGGTGTAATTCAAAAAACGGCTTTGTGCAATGTCTTTAACATTGCACAAAGCCGTTTTT
>JAQGBH010000876.1:0-40820 GCA_034698265.1 Sminthurinus aureus | reverse complement strand
ATTGTAGGGTCAATAATATAAGCTTTCTCATTTTTATTTTTATATATGATGATGTCAATCCGTTGAATTGACCGCTGTGGGTTGACACAGTTGACTTCCTCGTAGACAGACCACCCTGATTTTCTGAACTCCGAAGCAATGATACTACGAATCTGGTTGTGTGAGTTGATGCGCATCAAATACCCTCTATCGCAGAAGCCCAGAACGTGTCCAAGGGTTTCTATCTCGGCTCCACATCTGCGGCACCGGGCGTCTGTTCCTCTACCATGAAGGGATCGTAGCGGCATCACCATTGCATTCATTTGCAGTATCAAAATAAATTCCGAGTTGGTCAGTCCTCTTTTCTCCATTATTCTCTTATTGGCTTCCGGGCATTGTTTCCATAAAACGACACCTTTTCCTTTGGATTTCAATTTGCTCCATTCTTCAAACTCATTCTCTCTTAGTTTCTGCCTAATCGCTAATGTTATTTTTTTTCTCGGGTTTTTGTTCTGAGCTTCAATAATTTTGAAATCCTCATCTGATATCTTTAATGCACGTAGACAAGAAGATATTTCGGCTTCAACGTTTTTCAAGAAAGGAATAAATTCATTGTTAGCTTTTATAAGTGATAAACACATATTATAATGTTGTAAAAAAGCTTCCCAGCTTGCTTTGAAAATTGCCAATCCTCTTAATTTGTTAGTTGTATAAATCATAGACGTCGGCGTATCGTCTGGTAAGTTTAGTATTTTTTTAACTGCTTTTCTAATAATTAAATCAATATCGTTTAGAAACGACTGTGGGAGTTTATTCAGTGGCGCTGTCTGTAGTGGATAAATCAACTTTGGCCAGATATACTGATTAATTATTAATAATTTCTGATGAGGATAAAGCATTTGTGTACTTATTAGTGTCTCCAAACTTTCCTTCAATTCCTTGATTATTTTGTGGCTGTCAAAAGTTATTAGGTGATTGAAATTTATCCCCAAATACCGAATCGTTTCATCTTCTCGTAGTCCTCTAACCTCACACTCTGAATTTATTTGTACTGGTTGATCTGCAACAAATTTTCCTTTACTTAAAGAAATTGCAGCTGACTTTTCGAAACTAATTGACATTCCCATCGAGTCAAAACAACCATGAACCATTTGAACTAAAGTTGTAGCACCATGAAGTGAGTCTGAAATAACTGCATCGTCGTCTGCAAAACACTGGGTTGTGATTTTTTCCAACGTCGGATGAACAGAGAACCCAAACTCATCAGAAACTTCTCGTTCAGTGACTGCGTCAAGCACTGGATCAATAGCCAAATTGAAAAGTAGTGGCGAAAGTGGCGACCCTTGTAAAACTCCACACAAAAAATTGATGAACTTAGTCTGACCTTCACTTGTTGTTATTTGTGTTTTATTATCAATTATTAATGATATGAGCAGATTTCTTAAGACTGAAGGAATGGGATGAGCATGTAGAATTCTTATTAGGTGTTCATGTCCCACTTTATCATATGCTTGTATTATGTCCAGAAAAACTATGACAAGGTCTAACTTTTCTTTCTTGGCTTTTTTCAACAATCCTTCGATGATTGAAGCATTGATAAAGCATCCGGGAAACTTCATGAATCCTCTTTGATGTCGATTAACTTGTACGAATGATCTTAAAGTCCATTCAAATACTCTTTCCAAAATTCGGCGGATAATACTGCATATTGAAATCGGCCTCCAGTTCTTTGGGTCATCTCTGTCACCTTTCTTATAAATCAAAATGGTACGAGCCAATTGAAAAGTCTCTGGAACCAAGTTGTATTTCAGCATAATTGTACCAATAAGAGCGATGACGTATTTACATGGTAGTTTTTTAATGGTACGAATAAGAACTCCATCCGGCCCTGGTGATGTGTCAGCGTTGATTCCTTTTATTGAGTCTTCAATAGCCTCCACTGGAATGTCCAGATGAAAGTCGTTGTCAAGAAATTCCTGATGGTTAGGGTCCACGCGACGATACTCAGGTAAAGTCTTATCATTCTGTATTGACCATCTCTCACTGAATGAATTATGAAGTTGTTGTAGAGGAATTTTACACGGACTTCCATCCTCGTTTAGTCTTATGAGTCCATGCACACATTTTTTACGTTGATTGTAGAAATTAAATTGGAACATTTCAAAGTCGTGCTTCGCTTGACCTTTTTCCCGTTGTCGCTTTGATTTTCGTTCAGGATTAGTACTTGACTTATACGTTGTTTGCTTTTGTTGTCCAAGTTTCTTTTTCTTTCGAATATTATAAAATTTTACTGCTGGATGTTTGGGACCTGGAAGACGATGGACTGCTTCTTTCATAAACTCTTCAAAGTTCTTGACGGCTAATGAGAATTGTTCTATCGTTGGTGCATTTATTACCATATTTGAAAATTCCGTTTCAAATTGTTCCAATGTTTCGGTAATGTGAGTAGCATTTGTTGCTTGTTCATAAGAAGTTGGTGAATCGTCTTCATCATTATATTCATTGACACCAGAATTATCACTTTTGTTATATTTTTCCACTATTCTATCAGCCTGCAATCCAAAGTGAGCTTTACTTATGTGGATCTGAACTCCATGCTCAGTGTCAAATGGTGCGTGTCCACAAGTTGGGTCCGGACAGAAATATTGTGGCCCTGGATCATCAACTGTTGTTTGTGTAATAGAAACTGAAGATTCGTCAAGTGGACAGACTTCGTTAGGATGCTTCCGAGTATAATGACACTTGAACCCAGACTCACTAAAATTCTTCGTGATGTGAGTACAAATCTGACATTTGTAGAGCTTTGGAGCTTGAGCAGATGTAGGACTTTGTGTTGAATTTTGCACTGTTGGAACTTGACATAGCACATGGAATTAAACCATGTTACGTAATGCGACGCACATCCATAAAACATAAATCCTGGTACAATGTACAATGTGAATGGAAAAGCAACATGTTACAGAAAATATTATAGAATGTCACACTGATGACATGTCATTGCATTGCTATTTTGCTATTAAATGTAACACATAATACACGCATGAAAAATATGCAAAATATGCAAAGGACAAAGGATGTAATATTATATTATGATAATATTACACATTACACAGCGCACAACCGGAGTGAAATGTGCTTTCGCTATCTAAAATATGAAATCTGTAATCTACAATCTATAGAAATGGAATAATGAACGGGAGTTTTACTTTTTACTATTATTATTTAAATTATATATTCTGCTTTCTGCTCGCCATAGACTGCAATCCTCTAGCTAGCTAAACCAGCTAAATAACGAACCAATATATTAAGTATGACAATGTGACAATGATTACAAAAATGCATGTGCGATGTGCGTAAAATACACTGTAATAATATTATCAATTATGATGATGGAAATGATACACGTCCATTCTCCATTCACGAAGGTATTTCACTATACACTTTACACAATACAGAATGCAGGAAATGAGAAAGCTAGAAAGAGAGAGAAATGGAGAGAGAGAGAAACTGTTCTTTGTATTTACTTTTTATTCACTTGTAATGAGAACCGACTGAATTAACTATTTTCCATGCAGAATGTAGAATGTATAGTGTAAATCCTATAGCATTTTAAAAAGAGCCGGTAGGCCGACAAATTTATTTTTCACGTTCATTTATTATTTATTATTACTCTTACTTCTCCTCATCTGCTGTAATTGTACGAGCTCATAGTTCATAGTTCATACGCAAGTAAATGGTTCATTAAAAATGTGCCGTGTTCATTTTGCAAAATGAAAAATGAAAACGCTCGCTCTCATTTTAAAGATTATTATGTTTAGAATTTACAGTTTATATATGCATAAATAGACTTGGACTGAAGTCTCCAGTCTCCAGTCTAGAGCCTCGAGTCTCGAGTGATCAATTGATCGCATGATGTAAAGTTACATGGTGAATAGTAAATGGTAAATGGTAAATAGTGCTGGCATTTATTTGATGCTAAAAAACCATTACAGTTTTACTTTTTACTTTTTACGGCATCAGCAGAACTGGAACCGGAACAATACAGTGAAAAGTGTACACTGTACACTGTGCAGTTTACAATTTACAGCTCAACTTGAAAACTTCAAACAAATGGATCTCATAAATGCAACGATAAAATATGCATGAAATATGCACGTCTATTACCTGAGATGTGAATCTGAACACACCAATTACTTTAATGGAAACCGACAACCGACATGTTAGAATATCTACCTATACATTTTACATTCTACTTTCCGCTGCTAAATTCAAGCCGTGAACTGCTTGTACATAGAATATAGAATAAATGTAGAATATGCAGCAGTAAGCAGTAAGCACTTAGCAGGCAGCAGATCTAAAAAATTCGGGTCACTCCAAAACCCACAACACTTTTGCATAATGAACAAAATTGACAATACACAATACACTCGCTTTTGAAGTGTATCGAGTCTCGAGTCTCGAGTCTCGAGTCTCAAGTATATATTAGTGAAGTACTATGAGCATTGAGCAAATTCAACTGATTGACCATTGACTATTGAATATAAACCCACACCTTTTATGTCATATGTAACTAATAATAATAACAATAATAATAATAATATACAATCCATTGAATTTGAAGTAAAAAAAGTGCAAACGTTTTGAAAATCTACAATCTACAATCTACATTTTGCAGCCTACAACCAACAGCATACTTTTAATTTTTCCATAATCTTGTCAGCTGATAACTGAACTGAATCACTTTTATTCAGTACAAGTGCTCATTGTTAAAAAAATTGAGCATTGAGCATTGAGTATTGAGTATCATCAAATTCCCAATTCATTCCTAATCATCAACAAAATTAAACACAATTAAATACTTGATGTTTGAAAAAAATAACTGATACAGAATAAAATGCTGAGTCCAGGACGGTTATCATTACAATTAAAATTAAAATTGGCACTAGCGTTATACATGTACACCTAAAGAGTATTGACTATGTATTAGGCTATCTATTATCCATTATCCATTAAAAAAGCAAACAAGTAAACAAATCTGGATTTTAAAAGGATATTAGATATACCGACGCTCTACTTTATAAAACTATGAAACGACTAGACTCTAGTTACTAGTTACTAGTCATTAGTAGAAATGGAGTTTTAAAATTTTCCAATCCAATTCAGGATTCAGATAAATAAACTCATTTGCCTACAAACTACATATAAATATTATACAATAAAATGATTCTCTCTCTGTGTGTGTGCTTTTTTGTGGAAAAAAATGGAGAATGTCAACTCTCAATTCTCAACTCCCACCCTTAATTTTCATCTTTCAACACAGACATTAAACATAAAACACTAGTAAAATAAATGCACCCTTCTCCATTCTCCATTTCCATTCCCTCTTTGCAAATGAATCCATTAAAATGAAAAACGTTTACAGTTTACACGCACAGAATCCGAGAGGCATATCAAAACTCAAAGAACAGAATATAGAATATGGAATAGCACGGAATACGGAATACATGCAGATTGTAGATAGATGCACATTTTCTCTCTTTTTCTCTCTACAATATCTACATATGTAGCTCCAACTCCTAACTTTGACTTTTAATATATTCATACCGACAACACTAATAAAATTTGACGAGCTCCTGCTAAAAATCACTGGCGGCATCATAATTCTTTGCCATGCCTTCCCATAAGATAGAAATAAGTAGTAACTTGATACATTAAACTGCATATTATATATTGTATAATGCTGCATGTATGCATAATGCATAATATATGTACGCAGATACCAGATTCGTAATAGTACAGATAGACACATTATGACATTTTAGAATTTAGAATTCTCTCACGTGTTTCCTCGTGACGACGGGTTTAGCAAAAATCCTAGATCCTAGATTCTAGAGAATTACTACAATTTTCTCTAGGATGAGAGGAGATGAGTGTCTTCCATGTACATCTTATATGTACATTGTACATTGTACAATGTAGCTACCAAAAACATTGTACATTGTACTTATGTGTGTAGTGTGTACTTTTTACTTTGTCTTGTATGTCTAATGTCTATAGTCTAGGAATACATTGGGACTTTTTACTTCAAAAGTCCTAATCCTAAGTACTTTTCTGACTTATTACTTTTTCACTTGAATCTTGAATCTTGAATCACACAAGGAGCAGATACTAGATACTTGAAATAATAATAATGATTGAAATACCTACAACCTACACACTACACGTTTATCATATGTAGATAACTTTTACTCTACTTTTCATTACTGGAAACTGCCTACAGTCTATCTACAGTCTACAGTCGAGGGATAATAAAATGAACATTTGGTGTAGAAACTAGAATGTAGGAATATTGCATAAAGACTAAAGAGCCTTCAAAATATCAGAGCAGCCGAGGAAATGATAATGGTTATTATTCCATCAGTTATCAGTTATCAGCGTATTTCATTCTCATGATCCAAAATGAATAGTGAATGCTTTTCACTTTTAGAACCTACAAAACAGTATATATCATGCTCAATAATCAATACTCAATATTCAATAGAAATCTTTCCATTCCATTGAGATTTTTTTAAATCTAGAAATGTAGAGATCTCAAAATCTCAAGGCATAATATCTAAAAACAAAATACGTAGAGAATGTTTCAATAATCAGTAACCATCAAAGTGACTCTAAATCTAAACTACAGCCAAGGAAATATTTCAAAGCTCATTTCTACTGACTCTTCATTTTCATCTTGGTCATAATAATATTCCTTCTTTCGTCATTGCTTCTTGAGTTCTTTACTCCACTCTACTTGAAATGACAACTTGAATGACATGTTTGAAATATATTCATCGTCAAGCGTCATTTTCATACTTTTAATGATACAGTTTTGTGTGTGTACGTAGTGCTTGTGGAGTGTAGACTAGCATGCATTACGTGCATGTATTTATCTGACCATGTACTATCTGAATTCTGTATGTAGACTTTTGCATTTTGCATGAGACATGAGACACGAGATGAAAGTTTGTAACCATAGTTCCGTTTCCAGAATGAGACACAACCAAAGAGAGAGAGAGAGAGCCATAGAAAATGGAAATACATAATTTTCCTCCATTTAGAACGCTGATATTTATATGTATATTCACGAACCAAAACTCAAAACTCATGAATATTTGCCATCTCTGTATCACTGTATGAATTTGCATAGAAAGAGCAGAAGAATAGCAGAAGAATAGCCAACGGCAGCCCATAATATAGCAATAATTGTACTACTTTTACCACCGTCTTCTCTGCACTCGTCTAATGTACATGCTAATATTTAGTATTTAATATTTACATTCAACATTCAAAATTCAATGTGCTATGCTCTGTATCGAGTGTATCTGATTATAAGACAAGACACAGGACGAAGAGGAACTAACAATCTTGTACCATCATAGATAGAAGATGGGTACTACAAACTACAGATGCATTTAACATTTATTTTATATTAAATTACATGTACACACGCCAAAATACACACTACACACTACACACAGATGAACAGTAAGATGAAGAGGACGGAAAAGGAAGGGAAATGTAGGAGAAAATAAAAAATATATAAATTCTGTCCCATCTTCCTGAAACTTTAATAACCGCATGTATTTTCAGTGTGTTTGTGTCTTTGTGTGTGTGTTCTTTTGCCGTTTAAATCAATAGAATGAAAATTCCTCAAGACTCAAGAACTTCTCTCTCTCTCTCTTTCTTCACACACGCAGCCACATATTTTCTACATTATCTCTTATCTATGAATTTTCTCTCATTCTCTACTCTCTACTCTCTAGTTTCTAGTTCTCCAACTCTGAATGCCAATAATAAAGTAAGTTCCTCCTTTTGTGTGTCGACAGAGTCCAAAAAGCAGCTTTCCACTTGTGTGTTTGGTGAGTATATACTATATACACATATAAAATATAATATAACTGGCATTGGCATACCTCTATAAAGGAATACTTGGCTTGAATTGAATTGGAGTGCTACTATCTATGAGTTTATATCGTACCTAGTCTATATTCTATATATATCTTTTCATTTTTCATTCATTCTCCTAGGTCCGTGTCCATTTCCATGGAGTTTGTAGCTCGCTCTGCATTCGGCATTCTAGATTCTAGATTGCATACAAAATTCTATAAAATATTTTATATTATTACGGCTGCATAAATGAACCTGCACATTGAACATATTATACTGTATACATATTATGCTGTATACTGTACAGTGAACGGTGAATGGCAAACGTAGATAGTAGATAGAGGAAAGTAAAATGAAGAAGAGATAACTTGACGATGGGGAATGGCGAATGGCGAGAGATTGTAGAGGTGGAAGATGGAACAAGAGAATGTGAAAACTTGTGCTCTAAACTCTCAAACTTCAACAACACAAATATACAAACCTAGCCAAAGAGTCACCAAAACCAACCAAACAACGAAGCAGCCAGTCATCCAGCCAAACCAAGCCAAGCCAAGCCAAGCCAAGCAATTGATTCAGCTCACGTAAACCGGGTATTGGATCCTCCAGCTCATTTAATTGCTTTCCATACTGGAGAATCTAGAATCGAGACTGGAGACTGGAAACTCGAACTGAACTGAACTCAAGTTGGTGGGACGCATAGAGGAGGATTTGGGGAGTAGAGGAAAAAATCTTGATATATCCAGCTACAACTACTACTAAACTACAAGTGGTCTATAAGTAAGCTTGTTTGTAATAAGGACATTCTACATTCTACATTCTAAAGCGTACTACCACTTTGCTCTGACTTGACTTGAGACTCGAGACTTGAGTAATCATAATGATAATAATAATAATGATAAGGATAATAGATTATATTATACAATGCAATAGAGTACAACGAGAATAACGCCTACACTCTCAACTCTCAATGAGCTCAACTTTTCGGCAATTTTACTTTTTACATCCTACATTCTCCATCCAACATCATATGCATACACGACATACATTTATGCTGTAATTTCTACCTACGTTTTGAGTTTTGAGCTTTGAGCTTAACTTTTGAATGTTGGGATACGAGAGCGAAAGAGTTTTGTTCAAGATTTTACTTTTCCTCTTTCCTTTCCACAAAACAGAAAACAGGAAATACAGTGTACAAAATATTATGTACATTGTATTGTACATTACGCTGCTCAAAACTCAAGACTCAAAACTCAAATCCTTTCAGATTTGACATTAAAAATTCAGTTTTGGTTTAGTTTCTGTCCCTCTCTTTTCTCTCTTCTCATTCTCCTTCCTCATATTTGATATTCTGGAAACTGGAAAGATGGAAAATAGAGAGGAAAATAAAAAAACCTTTTCAATTTCCAGTTTTTTGCATTATGAAATTCAGAATTCAGGTTTTCCCTAGTCCCCAGTGTAAGCAGTAAGTTCATTGTACATTCTATATTCTATATATTTTTTTTTCATTTTCCCTACACCCTAAAGCTAAATCTAAAGCAAACGCTTGCACATTGCACACACATACACATGTGAGGAAAAAAGGGAGTATATCAGTAGGTAATGGTACATAATAATAATGAGAGAGATGGTTGCCGGTTGCTGTTACTAGAACTGGTGCTGGTGCTGGTGCTGGAATGTAGGTAAAAGTCAGGAAACCATTTGAAAGCATTAGCATGAATTCATGTGCTATGTTCTGTCGTTGTCGTTCATCTCCTAACTTCGTATCTCGTCCTTTGCCGTCATCGTCATCATCATCATTGAGCCATCTGCTGCTGTTTCCAGCTATTTGAAACACTCTCAACTCTCAATTCTCAATTCTCAATTGAGTATTGCACTTGGTCGTTTCAAATGGTAATAAGCAGCATTCCACATTCGGCATTCGGCATATCTATCTATCTGCGAAATATCTTTCTTGTGTCTCTATTCTGTGTTCTATCTGCTGATATTTTCCATTCTTCATTCTACATGTATATTATTATTATTACCTATTATACTGTATATACGATACTATTTTATAATGTCTAGATTCTAGATTCTCGTTTCTACTTTCAGCACGGACAATTAGATGACACAAAATATCATAGGTATTATTTATTCTCTATGTGTAATGTGTATGGTATGTAAAGGCTCACATTATTCCCTATAAATTATTATTTTATTCAAATATTCTACAACAACAACAATAATAATAATAATCATCATCATCATTAAATACATGAACAGTGTCTAGTGTCTAGTATCTACCATCTAGTCATGTCATGTCATGTTGTACACGGTACATTCAAACATGGTGACAAGAACAAGAACAAATAAAAATTTGCTCCAAAATTACATATTCCAAGTACTAAGTACATTTTTGTCACCCTTATTTCCATCATGAACCATGACAATGACAACGACAATGACAACGATGATGATGCTCGTATTCCATATTCAATTCTCGATACTCGATCCTGTATTCAATATTCCATCATGAGCGATCCTAATGTAAATGTAAATGTAAGTTAAGAAGGAATGAATTTACGTACTCGTTACTCTGTACTCTCCATTACATTTCTGTGTACTTGAAATATTAAGTCAACTATGGACTACGGAATATCAAATGTCTCGTGTCTTGTGATCTTTAGTACAAAGAACTACCGGTATCTACTTTCTACTTATTATTACATTCCGTATAAAGCAAGGTAAACTAGATTCTAGAGTCTAGATTGCAGATTACAGATTGTGAAGGGAACCTCTAATGACTAGTGTAATCTTATTATTTATTATTATATCGTCTCATCCTTCATTCCAGAGGACAGAGCGTAGACTTTATAATCTGTACTCCATCCTCCATTCATTCATTCTCACCACCCGTTTCCTCATCAACACCGGTTAATGCTTCAAAGAAAGAGAGAAAATTCAGAGAATGAACGCCAAAGTCAATTGACAATTCAAGTCATCCTGTTTTCTATTTTCGGTTTTAGCCGCCTACTGCCTACCATTTTAACATCTAACATTTATAATGCTATTTATAATGCTACTAAATTCAGACATTATATTTAGATTATAGCACACCGTGTGATATATATATCATGCGTAATATGTAATAGTTATTTTACATACATAGATGGAAGATTTAATGGAAAGGGAATGATTTATTCACGGACAGCCTCTGTCAACTGACAAGTGAGTTGACACAATTCCCTTTGTGATTTTAATCAATCAATTGTTAATTACCTGCCTTGATATTTTAAACCGCATGTACAATGCACAAGGCACAATACACACCTTTCCGCATCAAAGAGACACGGGAAATATACCTTAAAAATGTTACATCTACATTCCAGATTCTAGATATTACCGGTATTTATCAGTAACCGGAACATGACAATGTCTATGACCCATGATGCAGGTAATACAGACGAAACAAATGGGACGTATGATGGATGATGTATGTACCTTTGTGGTTTATGATGACATGAGTTTATGAATTTTCCTAATTACACATGCATCACGTATGAAGTACAAAGTACAAAGTAGACTATAGACAAATATTATGACTAATTAAAATTGATGACAAACTATTAATAAAGGAATATAAATAACAGGGTGTGAATTTTCCGTAGTATGGAAAAGGAAGAAAGGGAAATGTGGTGAGGAAGTAAAAATGAATGTAAAAATGTAAAACATGTGAAAGAATGGAATATATATTGTAAAACCAGGAGCTGACCTGTATGCGTGCGTTGGTGGGCTGTAAAATAAAAACAAGAAACAAACGAGAATGTCATGATTAGTAATGCCATCAAAATATTCAAGATTTCAAGATTTCAAGTGCGGATGTAAATTAAAATTCCTGGACAAAAATAGTTGTGGAATGTAAAATGTGGTGAAAATACAATAATAAATATTAGTACCTTTGAGATGACTGGATTTAGTGTACATTTTTTTACATCCTGGATACATGCATCTATGATTACGTCGTTTCTCTCCACAGTCCTCTGAATTCCGACTACTGAGTTTAACTCGGGACGAGGAGGTTGACGAGGATTTACTACTAGTGCTACAACTACTGCTTCCACTACTACTCTCATTACTATTGCCATTGGAAGCGAGGATGAGTTGAGGTGCTCTGGAAATAGAAAAATTGAAACAATTGAAAATACAATAGTAATAATAATAATAATTAATAAATCAAGTGTATTTACATCCGTGATGAAACCACAAAATTTCCATCTTTTTTTAAAGTTGATTTATTACAATTTAGACTGTATGAATTATGAATGTGAATGTATTTATGTATATTATGTACAACTAAAAAGTAAACTTACAGGAGGAGGGTGTTCTCGTGCGTGAATCGTTTCCTACCGGAATCTCTACAGGCCTGTTCAACAAGTAAAAACAAATTCATTCATTAGTTTACAGCATGTATTCAGTATTCAATATTCAGTATTCACTCGTTCAGTTGTAACATTTCCCCTTTATTCAACCCCCGCAATATATGTACAATCCACAATACATAAAAAAGATTATAAATTATAAATTATGATGTAAGAGAGCATATGACAAATGATCAGTTCATTACATCATGTGGTCGATAGTCGACATTCGACATTGTGCATAATGCATAACCCATAAATAAAAAAAGGGGGATTTTCTTAATTCCTTAATTCTTCTACAGTATACAAAAGTAGTAAATGGATATAGGTTTTGAATTTTCTACTCACTTTAGTCACTTTATAACGATGGAGCATCACTCCTCCACTGATAATCACATCACTATCCCCGTCGGTCAGTTCGGTAGTGGAGGGTGAGGAACAACCCGAACTCAGAGGGTCCAGTGAATCATTACTGTCACTGTACTCCATGAGACCTCGTTGTAGGAAGTCGGTAGGGGAATCGGAGGTCCTTTTTAGGGTATCATCCTCACACATTTTGGGAGATGACGAGTCCCGCACCGAACTCTCTGTATTGTAAATTTCATTCCCATCAACAATTACCAATTCATAGTTCATGTACAGAGTATTAGATATTAAAATTACACACTATAATTTACAACCTACAATAAAAGAGGAAATAACCAAAGCGAACAAAATTACGTACCAACAAAGGACGGATTCGAATGACGACATTTTGGATATGGATCCTCCTTCAGACATCTTTCTAACTCGTAGCAGGCCTGTTTAAATAAAAAAAAAGAGAAAAAATCCATTAGATATTTATTATTTACATAAATGATTATTTTGTACCACAAATTTGAACATTGAATTTTTGATATTTTTTCATATCAAAATACTCCTTTTCATTCCATTTTATTCAAGTTTTTTCGCAATCTATCAATTCACCATAATATTATATTATGTATATTATATGCTCTACTTTCTCCATGAGAAAGTCAACAGTCAACAGCCAACCAAATGCTACATAGCTCCTCATTTCATTTTTCATTTCTCCAGGCTCGAGGCTATAGTACCACACGTTTACATTTCATATTTATTTGCATCAACTTTCTTTTCAATTTGGAATTTGGAATACTCAAATAGAAAATCCTACCTCAAATATTCCAACTTCCAACCTTAAAATTTTCAATATAATTCCCGTGTTCAACATTCGACAACCGACATTTACACATTTTTCCCATTTGTAATTTGATCCTTTGAGCAGTGGAGATTCAAAGTGGTGTAAGTTTTCCGCACATCGATACTTTAATTGCAATGCCTCAAGTTTCAATTTCAATTTCAGTTGGAAGCAAGGGAAAAGGAAAACGGAAACAACTTGATTAAAAATAGATCCGTACTTTCCTTTTAAATTCCAAACTCCATGCTCAACACTCAATACTCAACCATTAATTTTCTCTGTCTAATGTCTAATATTCAACATTTGTATTTGTATTTTTGTAGCTTTAAGAAATTCAATAAACCAGGACATAAAACTTGAAATATTGAATATTATACACGGTTATCTCAGGTTTAAGGCTCGTTTGTATTTATTTTCAAACATGCATAAACTAACAACTGTAGTCTTATTCATATGAGAAAAATTATTAATAGTCAATACTCAATATACTCATCATTTCTATCTATCTATATTATGAACAGATGGACAAATGTGGATGTTGATATTGATGTTGTCAGGCCACACCTGAGTTTTAAATATGGTATAAACTGTAAACCATAAACTGTGACAAAATCATATGAACAAACATGTAGGGATTTTATATTTTATGCACAGGTATGTTATACCATATTATTTTATTATGTAGGTGCTCAATGCTCAATGTTCAGGGCTCAAGGTTTAACTCAATTAGTCATCCATTCTACTGGTGTCACAACTCACAACTAACATAAATCAACAGAATATGATGCGCCGAGATGAGCTAGTGAACTCATGTGTACACCGATACTGAGCATTAACTGAGCATATACATTATAAATTGTACGCGATACGTGACGACGGACGACATGGACAACGTGGAAGTTACAAAATTATACTGTACGGAACAACACAAACTCAAACTCAAACTCAAACCCTCACTTTTATGTTTCATGTTATTTGAATTCACATAAAATCCCAAATCCCAAGGAAAATTAAATATTATTAAATATTATGAGAGGATTTTCCTTGGATTGAAAAGTGAAAAATATTATTATTATTAGTTATTCATTAGTCCCTTTTCGTCGTTAGTCATTATTCATTATCCATTATAATATGATAATTTACTAGCATATTTGTTATTTGTATTAAAAATGCTTTTATCATCATAATTTCCTCCTTCTGTATCCTGATATAACACGACATACCACGTACTGAAGTCGATGATATAAAACTATAATAATAATAATATATAATAATACTCCATACTCACTAGATAAAATAAAAGTAATAATTACAGTCATGAATATTTTTAGATGCTTATACTTAACACGTCAGTTTACACGTTACCGAGCTTTAAAACAGCCATCATAAAACATAAAACGCAGCGTTATTCATCCTTCATTATTTATTATTTATAATTAACTATGACTCCTAAATGTACATCCTACATTTTACATACGACAAACAGCATACAGAATACAGATGAAGCTAACTTTTCCTAACGACTAGAGACTAGTTTTAGAAGTAGGAAAAAAACAATAATAATAATAATATTGTGTACAATAACAATTCTCCCATATCCCACATCTATTCTCTACGTTAAAAAAATTTAACACTCCACCATTAAAATTTTAACATTAACATGTGTAAGCTGTACACTGTACATTGCTTTGCTATGCACACAGTCATTGTGCACATGAGAAAAGAGAGAGAGGGAGAACGTAAAAGTCGCAAAAAAATATTGTAAATTTTTGACTAATAGAACATGCAGCTAACATGGGAAATTAATTAACGCATAAATGTTCTACGGCTGGTTCTTCTCCCTACAATCTACAATCTACTATCCACTATCTAATATGTAGTATCCAGTCTCTGTGCAGTACATCATTCAAGATACATCACCAAGATACAACCAACTGCACTCCTGCAGAGACACGAAGCAAATCACAAATCTTAAATTTTTGTCCATCTCCGCACTCTAAACTCTAAACTCTACACTCTACACATACATGCACATGCAAATGAATCCACATACACGTACATATCGAATGCGCCCTTCTAACTCCTAATAATATTATGCACGTCTTGAAAGAAAAGAGGAAAACATGTGTAGAAAAGTAGAAGAACAGAGGAAAAGAAAGAAAGAAAAAAATTATGCATTGAAAAAAAAACTAGTTATTTTCCCCTATACAGCTTTTCATCACACCCACCAAACTATGCAGTAAACTACCAAAGTACCAAACGACCAAACATTACGTGAAGATTGGAGCGCGTACACTATGCACAATGTACATTGTACTTTGTACATGCACACGCCAACTTGAACGGAAACTGAAGGAGAAGTATAGAAGTATAGTTAAACGGGAGAACCCTGAAGTTCAAATTATCATCATCAGCATCAACATCATCAGGAACCAGGAGCAAGAGTATCACCGTAGTCTAATTCCCGTCCTCGTCTTCATCCTCGTCAAAAAGTATCCATAATACACGAAATATATTATGCACAATGTACAATGCACATGTCTCATTCCAGTCTAGAAACTAGAAACTAGAATTTAGAATCTCGAGTCTCGAGTCTCTTTGAAAACGAGAATTGGAGAGAGGGATAAGAAAAAAACCCCGCACGAGCCGGAGACTTCAAAAGATGATGTTGAATGAGACATTGAGACAGAGAGAGAGGGAGAGATGCGTAAATTCTCTTCCATTCCATTCTTCCTTCTTCCTTTTTACGCGACAAATGAGTACGTATTTCGTGTAGACTGTACGCTGCACAATGTACAAGGTGCAGTGTAAGAAAATAGAAAATAAGATTATCACCCATCTCGAATTATTCTCTCTAGAATCTAAAATCTAAAATCATCTTCACGTGTCTTCTAGTCTCTAGGTAAATATCTGTCTATGTGGGTGAGCGTGTTTTTTCTCCCTTGTTTTGTTTTTTATACCATTTTTTTGTTCCTAGGGATGAGTGAAACTGAACTGTGGAGCATGAGACTTGAGACTTGAGACTCTAGACTTGAGAGTTGAGCGTAAACGATGAATAACAATTCATAGACAGCGACGATGACAACGACGTCATACATGACAAAATACTGTTTACTCGTACTCTATTATTGTTTTTACATCTCCTGTCGTGTGCGTATACAGTACAAATACCTTGTGTTTTACATGTTATTCTCATTTTAAATTTAAAACCAAGTAGCTACTTTTATCCATTTATTATCCATGCTATTTATATGTGTAGAATGTAGAATTCAGACTGTAGACTGTAGAGTATCAAGTTTACCTTTTGCTCCAACTTTCAATTCTGTTTTATTATGTCATTTGAATTTAATTGTTGTGTAATATGTAATACGAATACGAATTTAAGGTCAACTCTTAATTTATTCTGACCCCAGAGTCAGAGCCAGTGCCAGTGTAATTAAATACTGTGTGTGCGCGTGTGTATTATGCATACAGGAAATTGCAATATTATACTAGCATAAATTCCAGAACATGGAACACAGAAACATGCACATTCTAGACTGTAGACCGTATATTTTACACATCTACATTGTACTTTGTACAGTGTACACACAAAGTGAAAATCCCATGGACTAAAAACTTTTTCATTATGTTGATGTGGATTACCCTTAGTCATGCGAAATCCGAGTCGATTCCATCCAATCCAAGCTAAGCTTTACCGAGTCAAAGTCAGTATCAGTATTACTAGCCAGAATCAGTGACTACTGACTACACCGAGAAAACATAAAAGTGATACAAACTTGACTTTCTTACACACTCTTCCATATTACTACAATATTATTCCTATTATTATTACATGCACATTGCACATTATATTATCACTGAACGTAGTGAGTAGTAAAACTAAACTAAACTACAAATTATAAATTATGCAGGCTGAAAATTGTAAGGAATTTGAAATGCATGTAAAATGTGATACATAATATTATTTAGGTGCATAGTTGTTTTTGTAAGCAGTCTAAGAGTGCAATATTTCTCAGAATTATCCTACAGTTATTATGTACATATACGTATTTCCTTTGAACTACAAACATTGACCAAATTATAAAACATACAGTAGTAGTACAGAGTACATAAGCCTGGAACCTAGAACCTGGAAACAATGGAAATTTTGCAAAGGTTAAAAGCTCGTCTCTAGTCTCTACTCCTTTCTCAATCCTCTCTTTTTCTTACATTCTTTCATTCTTTCAGTTCCTTCTCTTGAAATTTGAAATAATGGAGAGAAAGAGAGAGACAAGCTGTGCCAGAGGACTAAGTGTTCGCGTCATCATAGTCATAGTCCACAGTGGAAACCAGCATCAGACCCAGAATCAGAACCAGGAGTAAGAACAAGAGTACACAAGAACAAGACAAAGCACCAGAGCACGAACCATCCGAGTTTCAGGAAAATATCTAATTTAGTTCACTTTTAGTTCTCTCTAGAATCTAGAACCTACATAGAATCGAGAGAGAACGTTTACCGAACAAGCCGAACCAGGAACGTGAATGTGTCTAGTGTCTAGTGCCTAGTGCCGACTATAAATATTTCGGTATAGTACATAGTAGAAATCCTATATTCTGCACATCTATACAGAGAATAATGCTACTAACTCAACTCGACTCAACTCAACTCAACTGACTAACCAATATCAGAATCAGAGACAGAGGCAGAAATAGGAACGGAAAAGATGAGAGAGAGAGAGAGACAATGAGAAGAGAAATATTATAGGAAGTGGGTGAATCTATATAAGAATTATTATCTGTGTGGCGGTAGGTCTCTTCTCTCTTCTCTCTTCTCTCTACATTCTTCATTCTTCATATATGACTTTATGCACTAGATTCTAGATTCTAGACACTAGACTCGTGATACATCTATTTCACTCACTCTTGAAACTACCTATAGGGCTTTGAAGATACATTGTACTTGTACTTGTTCTTGCTTCACTGAACATTCACCCATTTCCCCCTTTTGTTCTCCATTTTTCTTCCTTTCTCTCTTGTTCCTCTTTCTCTCGACTCTAGATTCTAGATTCTAGACTCTAGATTTTTGCTTCTTTTTTATCCGCTAGAACCTTAGAACCACCAGACGAACAAGTGCCAAAGCCAGTGCAAGAACAAAAATACAAAAGAGTAAAAGAGTACAATGTGACATTTACGAAAAATAAATACAACAAAGTTGAAATTCCTCCAGGCTCCAGACTCCAGGCTCCACATAGGGAAAACAAAACACCAGTAGAAGGAATAGTACACTCCAAAATATCACTGCTATTTTTCACATGAGTCATGAACAATGAACAACGAGCAACAAACATTGAGCATTGAACATTGAGCACATTGAATGTTGAGCATTGAGCATACATGTAATATGGAATCTGGGATGTGGAATATGTACCCATTTAAGTTTAAATGTAGATATAACAAGAAATGAGAAGAAAGGAAAAGAGAAAGCAAGAAAGAATCCGCAATATGAAATGAAACCTTAAAATGCTGAAATGTGTTGCATTTACAACTTTTATCTCTGTATGTGGATAATACATGAATACATTCAACTACGTAGACTGTAGATTCTAGATTCTAGACTAGGGAATCTTTTGTACAGTTTGTGCAACACATAACTACCCGTTTATTGTTTTGTTTTGTTTTCCTCTCCTTTCCATCTTCTCTGTGGATTCTCTTGTATTATTTATGTAGACTCTAGACTCTAGACGGTAGACTGTAGGGCCACGCACAACATGTATGACATTAATATATGTCCAACGTCCATGGTCTACATTCTAAATTCTACATCCATTTCCAAATCACACGCAGACGTGCGCACATCACATCCCATACACAAAACGCAAAATGTACTTTGTACATTGTACAAAATGCACAGGAATAAAAATGTATGCAGACGTTATACAAGATACAAGCGACATTCTACATCATTTGGTTTGGTTTGGTATGGTTGCACAGGACATCCAAGAAATGGCAAATTCATCCATGTTATTAAACACAGTCGTGCATGCCTCAAAAAGTCAAAAGTCATATATAATATATAATATATCAAAGAACCCACAGATACAGATACTTTGATAATTTGGGATATGGAAAATGGGATGAGATGCCTGGAACCTGGAGCCCGGAGCCTGGAGCTTGTAAAAAACCCGAGAAATGTATTTTGTATAATGTTTAGATTTAGCTTCTGGTTCTGACTCTGTCACGAATATTAAATAATATGAGATATTTTCCCGTGGAGGAGCAATAACCGATATTATAATAGTATATTACATGGCGATGCCCATGCCGATGCCGATTCGGATTACAATGCCGATATTATGTATCGTGGCAAATGGGAAAAGGACAGGCAGACAGCTAGAAGTTAGAGACCTAGAACATGACATGTACCCACAGATATATTGTACATATTACATATTACGGTAGTTTAGTGGTATTGGAATTGGCTATTGTATATCCTATATTGTATCTCAAGTCAAATGGAAAGGGAAAATAGAAAAGAATAGGGAAGAGAGTAGAGGGTAGAAACAGACCTAGAAAAAAACAGAACAATAGAACAAAAGAATAGAGAAAAAGTAGGAGAAAGAGCGAAAGAGAGAGCAAAAAATCTGCCATGTACGATTTGTTCAACTGATGGCCAAAATACATACATACATGTACAATGTACAATGTACATACAAGAAGAAGAAAAGAAAGCCGAAGAAAAAAATAGGAGAAAAAGAAGAGGAAGAAGAAGAAAAAGAAGAAGCGAGAAGAAATAGAAAATTCAGAGCTGGAGCAAGCAAAAGTCTGAATTTCTGTCCAAATTCCGAATCCCGAATTCCAAATAAAGGGTGAATTTCTAGCACCAAGTTACGTGCATTTAATGGCATACAACATTCAACATACAACATACAGGCTATATATAGAGAAAAAGTTTCACTCTCTCTCTCTTTCTCTTGTTCAATTTTCCCTCATTTTCACGTAGACAGAATACCGTATACGCAGTCCATAGGGCAGAGCGCGGCAACAACAACATCTATTGCTCTCTAATCTCTATACTCTATACTCTAGACTCTATACATTTTTAATATCTTTTACATAGTTTTATGAATAAAATCTTGTTAAAAGTTACGACTTTTAATATTTAATCTATTTATACCCAAAAAACTAAAAACAGGCCTGATTTTCCCTCTTACATGAAAATTAATCTCCTTAATTGCATTTTCCAAAGTACTAAAAACTACTAAAAACTACTAAAAACAGCGAATAGCGAATAGTGAATGAATTTTGACATTGCCATTGATTTTTCTGTACTACTGCCTATACCATATTGCCTCTGTACATTTGCTGAATTTAGAATTCAGCTTGAATTCTTTAGGCAAAAATACATTTCATTTTCCCAGAATTTTAGTTTTTTAGAACGGAGAAACGGAAAAATATATGGACTTTTAAACTTGTTTTAAAATTTGCGTGCAAAAACCTATTATAAAACAGTATATAGTAAAGTGTTTACGAGGAATTGTTATAATTTTATCAGCATTATCCGCCCGCTGTACAGGACAAAGTTTGAAAAATCAGTTTTGATAACAACATAATATAACATGGAATAGGAATGAACTGGAAACTGGACTGTGGACTTATTTTTGCTCAACTGTTCCCTAAGAAGAAGAAGAAGAGAATGGTCATATAGAGGAAAAAAGCATGCACTATATAGTATTATATACAAAATTATATGAAGCATATAATGTAGTATGTGTAATGTATAAGTCTAACTCTAGTCTCTAGACTCTAGACTTTAGCAGTTTTGGACTTGTGGATAGTGGATAGCGAGAAGAGCGAGAGCAGCGAGTGAGAGAGAATTTTCCCGAATTTCAGCCAAAATATCGATCGAGTCAAAAGTGGTCGATATCAAGTTTTGTGCTGTTCTAGACGGTATGGCACACATTCACATTTCACATTCTCTCTCTACCACTACTATACCAGCCTCGACTTCGACTCCGACTACAACTTGTACTTTCCTCCTACTATATACATTTTTGTCTGTGCTCCCGTCTCATACATGTATGCACAATATGCACATCTATGTATCTATAACGACGTCTCCTTCCTTCCTCTTTCTTTCGTGCTGTTTCAAGCTCTTTCAACTTCCAACTTCCAAGTTTCAAGCTCCAAGTTCCAACTTCCAAGCAGTCGAGGATCGAGCAAAACCCGATTTTCCGAGTCTTCTCCATTCTCCAAACTCCATTCTCCATACAAATGCCATAATATCCTATTGTCTATAGTACACTGAATACTGTACACTGTACACTATACATTGCACATATACTGCATATTTACTTTTTACATTCTCTCTCTCACACGCTATGCATATCCACATTCTACTTCTTCTCTACAAACTACAAACACATATAGAAAGCATTGATAGTGATGCATACAGTATACAGCATACAGAATACAGACAGAGAGCAGACCTGCAGCTTTGAAGACAGTTAGTTCAAGTATATATGTATCCTTCATACTTCAACTTGCACAGTTTTATCTTTCTCTACTTTTTGCTCTATACTTTTTTTCTGTATTCTATAGGACGCTCCATCCTCAATCCTCAATCCTCAATCCTCCATTCTCAATGCTCAATGCTCACCCAGAACTCAAAAAATTACCTTGATGCATACGGCATATACGTGCATGTACATTGTACAACCTAGAATCTATAATCTAGAATTTACAATATAGAGACAAACTAAAAATAGTGCTTGTACGAGCCAAAAACTATCTACACTCTTCTCTTTTGCTCTACTCTACTGTACTCAACTCAACTCTACACTATTCTACACTACTCGAGTCGAGTCTAGTCTAGTCCATAGAGAAAAGAATCCGGGTAGAGTGTAACATGTAGAATACTCTATATATGTACATCTTTGATGTCTATAGTCTATAGTCTACATTATAGGCTCTAGGTACCAGAAAAGAACAGACCAGTATAATATAGATTTTACATGTAATATATCAAGAGTCAAAAGTGTAGTAGCCACGGAAAAGTTGTAAAGGTTACTGGAATTCCATGTAGAATATGGAATCTGGTTTCATATATGATATAAAGCATCAACTCGGTGACTTGAGACTGGAGACTGGAGAAAAATGAAAATGAAAACGAAACTGAGGATTGTTAAGTAAGATTGGTAAGAGCGGATTATGCTGTATTCTCTATTCTGTATGTTGAATTCTGGAAATTGTATTACATCACATGATATTATCATTTCCTACTTTGCATTTTCATGTGGTCGTAGTCGTAGTGATATCTTTCCAAAATCCAAAGCCAATATTGCAAGGAGAAAGTGAAATGTAAAATTTCACATGGGAAAAATGAATGAATGCGTGAATGAATGGATTTGTCTTTTTCCTCTTCAGTTATTCAATTTCCACATTTTTTACACAGGCAGAGACAACAGAAACACACACAGAGAGAGAAGCATCTTTCAAAAAAAAAATTTATTACATTCACACTGCGTTTAAAATTTAAATTTAAAATATAGAAATTCCAATAAAAATTTATGCCACTATACACATTTCATTTCACCGCTTTTCATTCGCCATCCATCGAACATCGACAATCGACAATAAGCAATGTAATAAAGTTGGCGAACATGAACCTTGAAAATAAAATGGGAAAATCGAACCTCTCAAATAATTCAAATAAATAGAGTAGGATGGTAACTATAGTAAAATAGTAACCATAGTTATCAGTTATCTGTACGCAAAACCACCCATACCGAACCTTCTTGCTACCAAAGTTAATGAGCAAGAGAATACTTGATCATTTTACATTACATTAATAGAGCAGATGAAATCCAGAATCTAGAATCCAGAATCCAGAAATTTCATTTCCGAACCAACCTCCTTCTGACATACAAAAGTAATGTAATATCCAAGGTGCAACCTTTGATACATTTGTATTTGTATTGGGTATTGGATATTGGATGAACTTTGAACCCTCTCAATTTCCTTGTAATAATATTAAATGATGTCATATTGAAATATTGAAATTTTAATTTGATTTCACCTAATTCTAAATAATTTTATTTATGAGTTATGAATTTAACCTGGAACCTGAAGTCTGGAGTCTAGAGTCTAGAGTGTGGATCTGGAAAGAACATGTAGAAGGAGCATATTCTCGGTTCTAGATTCTCGGTTCTAGCAAAATTGGAGTATCTAAGAAACGAAAGGAAACTCCGTGGTGCTCTCCTTCTTCCCAAGAAACAAGAAACGACAAGGGAACTCCGCATACACTGTAATGTGATGATACATCGTCATATGAATACATTCTACATTCTACATTCTACATTCAACATTCAGCATTTACCTACCATTTTCCGTTTTCCATTTTCCATTTACACTACAAAATCCAAACTACAAACTACAAACGGCACCTCATAAACACACTACTTTGATTCCATCCATCCCCGTTATATTTATAGTTTGATGGATTTTTTTTTATTTTTCCTCTTCCAGTTTCCAGCGAATAGCGACCTCGTAACTCCCAACTCGACTTGTGCAAAATAACAGCCGCAGTATCAGCAGTAGCAGCAGGAGGAGAAAGAGATACCTTTATCATTTATATTATTATTTCCTTATGCATAACATTTACGTTTTACGACTCGTGTGTACAGCAGCAGAAGCACAAGCACAAGTATATAGGTACCGTATACGGTATATCGCATACAGTACACTAATATACACTATGCTCTATACTCTATACTCATACAAGAGAATCCACGTCCTCACACAATTCTATATTCTATCATAATCCTCACACCAAACTTGTATACTAAAAGTTCTATTGAAGCTGGAACTGCAACTACGGCTCAAGGAGGAAACAAGGTTTTCCTTACAGCCTTGATGATAAGCTCCCATATCCATATCCATATGCACATCTATTCACGTGGCATAATATATAATATATCATGATATGTTTACATGGAACATGGAACAGAGTCACGAGTAACAGCAGTGCAGAAATCCAAAATCCAAAATCAGAATAAAGTCTACAGTCTAGATTCTAGATTCTAGAGTCTAGAGTCTAGAACCAAGAAATTTCACATGCCCAACTTACAACTTGACTATAATTTTAAGGAGAAAAATGGACGGATTAACTTTCTCCATCCTCAATCCTCATTTTATGTTATATTATACGGGTTATATGCATATTCCTATTCCTATTCGTATTCCAACAGCTCGTCCTATATCCTATATTACACGCTTTTCCCATCAGGATGAAAGATGAAAGGGAAGAGGAAAGTCTCAACTCTCAACTCACAATTTACAATTTACAATGCACAATTCACAATTCAAAAGTCAAAGGAAAAGCTGGAGGAGAAAAATGCATAATATAATAACCGTTTAAAATATGTACACTTTATATTGTATACAAATTCTGGGCTTTTTTCTATCGTAAAATATCACAATGCATCGCAGTGCTTGTGTAGTGTAATAAATAGAATAACAAAAGCCATGAGAGAGAGAGCAGTAGTAAAATATCTGTACTATGTATCCGTATTTTAGCAGGTCATTATAAAATGCTCACGGGGGAACTTTTACATGTAACATAATATCTCGATAAAAATAAAATGGGTGAATGCAGTTTTTTCTCTCTCTCTCTCTCACTGACTTACTGACTTTAGTAATGTATAATGTACTAGACCTTGGATCTTGGATCTTGGATAAAAACTAAAATAAAATAGTATAGACTATAAACTCTGGATTCTAGACTCTAGACTTATACTTGTAAAATGAACGGAGCAGGTAGAAGGTAGAAGGTACAAAAGGTATAAATATATTGGTATAAAATATAAAACGAGAGCCCGGAGCTCGTTCCACTCTTTTATAGAATGAAGGGGGAGCAATCAAGATGAAAATTTGAGTAGTTGAGCATTGAGCATTGAGCAGAATGGCAGAACGGTAGAATGTGGAATGGAAAAGACCAGTCCAATGGAAATTCTGCAAGTGAAAGTGGAAGTAAAAGAGGAAAAAGGAAGAGAAGAAAGCAAAGAAAGGAGAGTGAGTGAGTGAGTGAGTGAATGAATGATGTCAACGATTTTCTAAGTCATACACTCGAGTCTTGAGTCTCCAGTTTCCAGTTTCCAGTTTTGAGTATCATCGTTTAACTTGCATTACTAAAATATCATAGTCATAGTCCAAGTCAGAGTAAAGTAGCTATAGTCCTTATTATTACACTCACATGTTTCAACCTACTCGTGTCATTTTATATCAAAGTTGCAAGGTCTAAAATCCGGAATCCGGAATCTAGAATATAGAATCTAGACTCGGATAGCCATTCTAAACCTGTCGGATATGGAATATAGAATGTAGAAAGGAAGAGGAAAAAACGTTCTAAACGCTAAATGTTTCAAAAGACACAGACACACAAGCCCACTTTACACTAGACACTAGACTTTAGACTTTAGACATACTTTATTCTTTGCTTGCGTCCACACTTTTCTCCTATTCTCCGTCTCTCCTTCTACTTTCCACTTTCTACACTATTACTTTCCGTCTACTTAAAATAGGTTATTCCCGTTTCACTTTCTCCCTCTCATTCCAGTCGCTTTCACTGCTCACTGTGTGCCGTTCAGTCCTTGTCTGGAATATGGAGTTTTCTCCATTTTTTCCCTTCTCGTTCTCCATTTTCTATTTTCCATACTCCATACTCAAGGCTCCTTTCTCCATTCTTATTGGTGTTGTCAGTGATTATAACGAGCATGTTAACTGTTCAAATGTTCTAACGTTCAAAGTCAGAGCAGAGCAGAGCAGAGAGCAAAGCTTATGAGCAGTCCCATTTCTTGTTTTTGGTTCTGGTTCATGGTTCACGGTTCTATGTAAGGGCTGAGAATTGAGAATTGAGAATCATTGATTTCAGTCGACGAGTCTTCCATTTACTTACACTGTACACTGTACGCTCTACACTCTACACTGTGCATTGAAGCATTGTAGGAAATGGAAAAGTATGCATTAAGAATCCAAATCCAAATCCAAATGTATGAAGTACATTGAATTGAAGAGTTTTTCTTTTAGCGTTTTCCAGTTTTCCAGTTCAAGAAGGAAGGAAAATTGGAGAGAGTGAGAGAGAGAAAATCAATAGATAAAAAACTAGACTCAGCTGGATACATAAGAAGTGTATTAGTTACACAGACCACAGTTCTATAGTTCCAGTCCCAGTTCCCGTTCCACTTTCATTTTTCATTCAATTCCAATCCCAAATACACATGGAAAATCTACAGTCTGCAGTTGAACTGAGAAGTGGAGTGGACCTCAAATCTCAAATCTGATTGAATGTTATTATTTAGGCACTGTATTATTTTCTATGCTCTATTTTCTATACTATTACAATTCCGCTGTATGTCACTTTCTTGATGGTGAAAAGTACATACGTTCTACGGTCTACGGATATCACTCGATATTGGATATTGGATAGATATGATTTCATCTACTTTTTTCTCTCTATCTTTATCTCATCCTATCAGTTTGTTTCATTCTCTTTCTCCTTCTTCGCCTCCGTCTCTTCAATCTCATGTTGTAATACAATGAAATTTAATGAAATGACAATCACCGTACACTGTACATTGTACACAGAGGAAAGTGTAGATTCTAGATTGTACACTGGAGGTTGTTTCCAAAACGGAAAGAATCTTTTGGACTTTGGACTCGTTTTTTTCTCATCTCGTCCCTCTCTGTCCTTGGTATTTCGTACCATTTCATACATACGGTAGATTGTACGATTCGTTCAGTATAATTCATTACGGTGGAATGTGTTCCAAAGGGGTAGACAGAGAAAGAGAGAGATGGAGAAAATAAGAGCCGAGAGCCAGAGCCAGAGCCAGAGCGAGTGCAGTCAAGTAAAGCCTGATGATAGGATAATTGAGATTTTTATTGAGTAACTCTTTGTAAAGGTATTTATCTTATGGATTATATCCTCTTTTTTCCAATACCCAGTTCCAGTTCCAGTTCCAGTCCCAATTCAGCTAGAACGAGAACTACAGACAATGTTGTTTCACTTTCTCTCTCTCGTTCTCTATCGAATTTTTATCGTCATTTTGAATCCTGCATCTATCTCTATCCTCTGTCTCTGTATTTCTTGCACTTTCTCTTTCCTCCGCGTGTGCGCGCGTCTCTTTACACGGGGGAGCGAAAGAACCATGGGCAAGGACAACAACAACGACAAGATACATGGAGGATTTAATGGAAGAATCCACAGTGAATCCTCAATCCTCAATCTTTGGTCCTAATAATAGGAATATCTGTATTTACCAGTCACAATTTACCATTTACCATTTACCGTCTTCACTCCATTTCATCCGCCCCTGTCAATTGTCAACACGGGAACAAAACCAACTGACTCGTGAGCTAAACTAAAAAAGTTCAAGAAGCTCAAGAACCCGGTGGAACTCAATAATCAGAAATCAGAAATCGGAAATGACGTACAGAGAAGGTTACTGGATACTAATGTAGGATGTACTGGAGTAATGTAGGCCAACTCTCCTTTCTCCTTTCATTTATTTGACAAATTGATGCACAAGTTGCATTCACTTGACTTGACTTGACTCGAGATTCGAGATTCGAGACTCGAGACTGGAAATTCAAGACTCAAGACTACAGATGTTCTTTAGAAATGGTGAAACATGAAAAACCTTTTGATATTTCATGTACCTTACAGTAGGTTCGGGAGGTAGGCAGGAGAAAGTGGAAAAGTGGGGGAAAAGTAAGGTAAACATGAAGAACCTGAAGCATCCAGCATCAAGATCAATAGAAACGAGAAACTAGATGCACACAATTATTATCAAGATGATGATCATTATCCTTTTCCTCAATAGATCAATAGATCAATGAAAAATCCCACTGCAGATGAAATCTAATAAATAATGTACAGTATATCATAATATATCATTATACTCCGTATTTTAGTATCACTATTCCGCTCATACGGGTTTTGGTAGCTCATATATAGTTTGTGATAGCAGAACCAAGAACCATAATTTTCATAAAAATTCTTATAAAACACATACCGAATACCTATAGACTACGACTCAACAATGAAAAAAAAAACAAACACAAGTAGCTGAAAATTGAGACATTGAAAATTCTCCTCAAAATCATTAAGAATGCAGTTACAGATGCAATTGGTTTCAATTTTCGATATAATATTTAATACAAAGGAAGAACAACAAGGTGATGAAAAAACCATCCTCCTGTTTTTTACACTTATGTATATGCCTGCCGAATGCTCAATGATGAATGATAACGGATGAGCTCAAGTACATCGTATATCGTACATCTGTACGTCAGTTGGACACATAAAAATACAAGACATATGTTGGCGAAAGATGAACAACCAGAACCAGAGCCAGAACCAAAAGCAGAACAAGCAACCAGTTTACTGTCTACCGTCTAAAATCTACAGTCTACAGTCTACCGAGTAAAACCGCACATTATCTATTTACTTTGCAAAAATTCTCAGCTGCAAATGAATTACGAATTTAGAATATAGAATATAGAATATTTTGTCTTCTCTCTCCGTTCGCAATACTCAATATGTGTGTGCATAGCAGTACATGTGTGTTGTGTGTGTAATATTAGATACATAATGAGTGCTCATCATGTCACTGCTCTATTTTTACACTTTACACGTACCATCAACACAGAGCACAGAGGAAATTTGCAAGGACTCTTTTCTTCTTCTTCTTCTTCTTGTTCACAGCTTACACATTTCTATATTTTACATTCTACATTCTAAACAGAACAGAGATACATGATACATGCAGCCACATGCGTTGTGCACTGAGTATTGTTTATTGTGTAACAGTGAACAGTGTCAAAAGGAAAAGAATCATTTTTGCACAGTTGAAAGCAGTACCAACTGCAACTCTTTTTTTATACTCTTGCCTCTTCAAAGTTGAGAATTGAGAGTTGAGAATTCCGCTACATCTTGAGTTTTGAGTCTTTTGTTTTGGAACAAAAACCGTCTTAAGCATCTCATTGTCACTACATCCTACACAAACACACACACACACACACTTAGACAAAACTAGCATCTAGAATCTAGAATCTAGAATTAGAACATTGTTTTTCCCTTATGTAACAAAATGCATAGAAAATAGAAAATAAACAACTCAGTTCAACACAACTCAACTCGGAAACCTGTAAATTTTGGATTTTACAAGCTACAGAATATCGTACAATGACTTTCATTCTCTCAACTTTTTGCCTCGTTCCACATTTCCAGTTTATTCTCATTTTACAATTTGCATTTTTCACCAAAGGACGGAAAAGTAAAAATCCAAAAGCGGGAGGAAAGTTATTATTATTATTTGCTTGCATGTGTGTAGATTGTAGATTGTTGACTGTAGATTGTAGATTTTTCCATTTTCTCCTGTACATTTTACATTCTAAATTCTACATTCTGAATGCATAAATATTACATGTTCAAAATAATCCAAATAATTTTAAAAAGTCATCAACAACATGCTTTTACTTTTACCCCAAACCCCAAGTCTCAAATCTCAAGTAGAAAATTTCTTTTTTAACCTTCATTCAGCATTCACCATTCACTCGTTTACTTGTTCGCTTGCTCGCTCCAAACATGTACAATTTACATGCAACACTTCCTTTTCTTGGTTCTTGGTTACTTTTGTCCATTAAAATTTTGGTCAAAGCTCAAAACTCAAGAAAACCGCTCAACACTCAACACTCAAGGTACAAAGGAATAAAAGAGAACATGTTAAAGGAGTAACCAAGAAAATGAAAATGGCACAAAAAGAAGGAAAATAAAACTGAAGAGGAAAAGCAAAAGACCGAAAACGGAAGCTCAGAACTCAAGACTCAGGACTGAGGAATGAAAACTTGAAAAGTGTAATTAGAGGTGCTGAGAAAAAGTTTTGTAAAACTATAAAACTGTAAAACTGAGCTAAAAAAAAACCCAAATAAAGGTGAGTTGTTTACTCGAAACTGGGAAAAGTTTTCAAATTCATTCCTCCTTCTCCTTCGCCCGTTCTCCCTTCCTTTGGCTTTGGCTTTGGGTTTTCCTTCGTCATTACTCTCGACTCTCGACGCTAGACTCTGGACTCTCTATATACTCTGTTTTAGCTTTTAGATTTAAGTTTTTAGTTTCTCTCCCTCTTTTTTCCATTTCTGTTTTCTATACTTATTTTTAGCTGCTAATTCAACTAAAAAGCAAGACAAGAAAGGGGTATATGAAATCGGCTACTGTAGTCTAAACTCTGTGGTCTATGGTGTACAGTCTATGGTCTACTGTTTACGATCATAATGGATAATGGATAATGGATAAGGAAGGAGAAGAGAGTAACTTTTTTCTCCACTTTCAATCCCATTCTTTTCTCTTTTCCCACTTTCTTCCTGTCCAAAGCCTAAAGTCCCAAGTCCAATGGAACTAGACTAAAATGTGTTGCAACCGCTTCCTTTGCTTTTAGCCTTAGCTTCCAGCTTGAGCTTTAGCCTTAGAATTTTAGCAATACAATAGCAATATTAGAGTGAAAGTATAAAGTGGATCCTGGATCCTGGAGGCTGGAAACTACAGAGAAACGAAAATGGGTCTAAATTTTACATGTGTAATATAGGAAATGGTATCGTAATGCTGATTAAAATTCAGTTGTGTCGTCTCGTCGTCTGACTCGAGACTCGAGACTCTAGACTCGAGAGTAGTAGAGTACTCGACTGTATCTAATTTACCACTACCTCCGGCATTATTTATACAGACACTAGAATCCAGAATCTAGAATCTAGACACATTTCCACATAAAATTTACATATCATATCATATCAGTCCACATACCACATTCCATCCTCCATCCTCCATACACCGGGAATTTTCAGAGACACTGAACTCATTTATGTAAACCTTGTATAGTTTGGAGTTTTGAGTTTGGAGGGCTATAATATGCAAGATGCAAAAACTAGATCCGAATTCCACTTCCAATTCGGATCCAAAATTCGATGCATTCAAACTCAAAACTCATCGTCATCGTCAAACCTCAAACTCGACATGAGCTCAGCTCACCGTGTTCTTAACATAATGGATAATGGATAATAGGGCGATGCAGCACAATACACTAGCCTACAAAGTATTATGTACGTATACTTGTATGTTGAAAAGTTTCAAGGAAACGGGATGCATGAAGAAGCTCTATTCAACTTACTAATGAGAAACGTTAACACATGTATCCATATAACTATATAACTATATGCCAGGGAATATGGTATAAGGAAGGTTACAAAGTACAAAGTATATGGACAGTGCATAATGGATAATGCATGTAGAATGTAGAATGTAGGAAATATGTGATATAGGTAGAAAAATCTGGATGAATGAGTCCATTACGAAAAGGGAAAACGAGAAAGGAGAAAACGTTGGCTGAGGCTGACAGACAGAAGGAGGCGAAATGGATGTGGAGGAAAAAAATCGTCAGAATATCTGTAGCGTATTTATCATATACAAACATACAAACATACAGACATGCACATTGAACGACCGATGGCGTAGTAGTAGTAGTAGTAGTAGTTGTAGTTGTACGTGCACATGACAATAATATTGGAAATACATAGGGAAAAGATATATATATATAAATGACGATTTTCACGAGGACTAGTTTTCCTCTCTCTACAATCTACACTCTACAATCTACACATTTTCTCATCTCAACATCTGTTTCTGTAAAAGTTTGAGCAAAATATCTGTAGTGATAGTGACAGTGTATATTTTTACTCGACTCTCCACTTTTCCCTCTAGTTGAGTATAGAATATAGAGTACATAGAGTATAGGGCACTGTGCATATAGATAATTGTAGTGTAAATACAGAGTACATGCAAACTGTACACTGTACAATGTATATTTGTACGCTGTTCCTTTTCCCCGTTCTCTTATTTCCTTCTCGATCTCGATCTCGTTCTAGTTTTGTATACACTATTCCATTTTCCATGTACAAAGTACATCTGTGTATCCTCGTAACTAACTAAGAGAAGACTCGGGCAAAGTTTCCCTGTGTAAACTAACTAAGCTAAACTAAACTCAACTATCTCGCGTCTCAAGACTCAAGACTCAAGATTCAAGATTCAAGTCTCAAGTCTCAAGGTATAACCCTGTACAAGATTCTACAGTAGTTTCTGTAGCTGCTAGATTCTCGACGCTCGATGCTCGAATCTACAGAAGCCAAAGTGAACCACATGAAACGGGGAATGAATGGGAAGAGCGATGCTCGTTTAACCTATAATACTAGAATCTAGAATGCTAGAATATTATATTCCGTTGTACATTGTACATTGTACATCGTACATCTTGTGTAACGTTTAGTACGGCCCAGAATATCTTTTGTTCTTCCCATTAACACCATAGTCCATTTTCCATTTTCCATTCTCCGTACAAATATATTTAACAGCTCAGTTATACATACAAATACAACGTATAATTTATAATACTAGATTCGATACTGGATACTGGAAAATACTGGAAAATACACGGACTTTGTATTCTGTGTACACTGTACACATTACATTTAGTTTCTAGATCTACTCTTCACTCTATACTCTATACAAGCTACAAGAGCCTCACATGAACATGAATGTTGAACATTACCAGCGCACGCTAGATTCTAGACACTAGACACTAGTCAAAATTACAAGTTTGAACAAGTATAAGGCAACCAAGGAAAGTGAATTGACCAGCAATCTAGAACCCAGCATCTAGAATCTAGAATCTAGAGAAATGTTTGGAACAGAGTAGTCTTAGTAGTAATAACTTCAAGTCCTAACAAACCTAACTATCATGGAACTGGAACTGGAACTGGGGTCGGAAGGACAGCAAAGGAAGGAAGAGATGAATCCCGTTGGAAAATAAGGACAAAAATAGGAAAGTACGAAAAGGACGGAAGAAGCCGTGGGCCTATATCTATATCGATATCGAAACAGAGACGGAGGCAGAGATCCAGGCCAAGGAATTAAGAAAAGGAGAGCCAACGAAACGAGTTCTCCATCCTCCAGCCAGAATCCAGTTGAATTTCCGTAAAATCCCCATTTATCTAATGCCCTGTTCAAAGTTCAAAACTAGGACTTTTACTTACAACTCGACTTAAAATTCAAATTCAAATTCGAATTCGGTTTCGGATTCAGTTCCACACTTGTGAGAGGTTGGGCAACGGTAACGGTTAACGGTAACGTAATGTAATGGTGACGGTACAGTCAAATTTAAACAGCGTCAATCGTCAATCGTTCTCCAAATTCAAAATCAAAATTCTCAGCATTCTCTGGGAAAATATTGCCGACTCCCATTTCTCCTAACCCTTTCTTCAACTATTTCTATTTATTTATTTCTCCTTATCCTGTTTCCTATAACATTTTTCTTCTTTGTCGTCGACTCGCTTACTTTATTGTCACTGTCACTCGAACCTCGAACCTCGAAAGAGGAAAACCAAAGTCGAATTCGAATTCGACTTCGGAACCGTAATGTAATGTACGTGAGCATTGAGCATTGAGTATTGAGTATTGAGCATTGAACAGTGAGAATTTTGGGTATGTGGAGATAAGAATTGAAAATACATTTGGAATTTCCTCAGACCCTTTTTTCTTTCCTTCTCATACGATTTCCTTTCTTCTTTCTCGGGAAAAATTGCACTTACATAAATAGATACATAAAAGCCAGTATCCACATAAAAGCAAGTAATGACGAGTACAAGGGAACAAATATGTAAATGTGTAAATATTTTGGTAGGATCCAATCCAATCCACTAGAATAGAATAGAATAACAATACGGAATACAGAATACAGACAGACTTGCTTTTTATTAGTGTACAATGCATACTCATGTCGTGTATATTGTATATACTACATAGTATTTCGTATACACACCAATAAATATCGTATCCAGATCTGTCTTTGGTCTATGGTGAATTCAGATTCTTATCTATCTAAAAGGTTGTATATGTACAAAGTACAGTGTACACTGTACACTGTACAGGGCACAATTGTGTCTATTAGGAGAGAAATGTTGAAGAAAATCAAGATTGGTTTTCAAGGATTTTCCTGTGGCGTGTGTATTACCCTACATTTATTTCATTTTTAGTTACAAGGTGCTGTAGTACTGTGTACTGTGTGGGACTCGTCTGGAACTGGTACTGCTTTTGACATTGGCACTGACACTGGCATTGGAACTGGCACTGGTAGTCATGTCTCTCTGCTTTTTCCGTTTCCAATTCCAATCCCAACGTACACTCCGACAACCGACAATCGACTTGACTACTTGACTCCAGCAGCCAACCATTCTTCAAACTACACCAACACACACACACACATGTAAGCTTACAAAAAGTCGCCGTCTATCTGTATGCTGTATGGTTTTAACTAGACAAGGAATTCTTTGATATCTACAATCTACAGTCTACAACCTACAAGTTCCAGTTCCGCGGTGAATACGCGTAGACTATAGACTATAGAGTATAGCGTATAGATGGATTCACGTAATACATTCAATAAATATCCATCCAGAATCCAAAAACTAGAATCTAGAATCTAGAATTTAAACAGAGTGACATGACAGCATCAACAACATTTTTCACAAGAACCGGCAAAACCACAAGTAAAAACTATATTTTATACGAGCAGGAAAAGCCACCACGACAGAAGCTGGAGAATGGAGAATGGAGAAGAACAAAAACTCTTCTCACGTTCTTAATTCTAAATAAAATGGAATCAACTCTGTTACACTCTACACTCTCTACACTCTACTAAAAAATCTATAATATTCTATAGTCTACAATCTACATGTTATATTATACTATAATATTATAGAGGAGTATTAATCTTGCGCTTTTATTAACAAGTCTCAGATTTTTCAGACATTCAACCAGAGACCAAAGCCAAAGCCAAAGCATTTATTACCTTGTTAGTTTGATCATTCCAAATCATTCCAAATTCCATATTACATGGGATTTATTTCAGTTCCACTTGTTCCTCTTTAAATTTTTGTCATCATTAATAAAAAACAAATAATTTTATCCGTTGAATATTGAAACCAATGCAAATAGGAAGCATTTCAAGTTTTTTGAACCTTTTAAAAAATATGATGATGCTCAATTCTCATAAAAAATATAATGGATAAAACAGATGAACAAGGACTTGACTGAATTCTGAATTGAACAGAAAAATGCATGTAGAATGTAGATAATTGGTTTTACTACTGAATAATTGCAGATTACAATTGACAATAGGAAACCATAATACATAA
Organism: Sminthurinus aureus; assembly: GCA_034698265.1. Lineage (NCBI taxonomy): Eukaryota > Metazoa > Arthropoda > Collembola > Symphypleona > Katiannidae > Sminthurinus > Sminthurinus aureus. Next base: position 5,039 of record JAQGBH010000876.1, on the reverse strand, counting down.
TGCATACGTTCAGTCGTTCATTGAGAAAGGGTACTACTTACTACTGTACTCTAATTAAATTCCATCGTTAATCCCCAATCCTCACTTTCATAATAATAATACCAATATGAAAAAAGGTTCAAACTCATCATCATCATCATGCTCTGGCTTTTGAATATTAAAGCAGGTTAAAATTTTATAATATTACAGAGAGCACAGAGCACAGCTCATCAAAGTCAATCAAACTTCAAAACGGGGAAAAAATTGATTCAATAGAAACTCATCCAGTTGAGTTGAAATTTGAAATGCATGCATAATAATTTCTTTGCTACTGAATACTGAGGAGATTGCAGATTTAGTATTTAGCGTTTAGCCTTCTTAGCGTTTCGTGGCAGATGGAGCGAAACATAAACTTGTCAAAGCCCCCGAGCTAATTTTATGTGATTCATATTTCCTATTCCATGCTCCATCCTCATGATTATATTGATATGAAATTATACTCAAATTGAAATTACAAATTACAGGAATAATAAGCTAGGATTATTAAAAATACACAATAAATATCATATTTTATATTTTATATGCGTGCACGTTGCACATTTACTTATTATTGAATCAGCACCTACACAATTTTCTACAGTCGTTACATTTCAACTACAGATCACAAACAAATTGGTGACAAATCTCAGTATTCAATTTATTTACCAAGAGTCATAGTAAAAGTCATAATAATAATAATAATTATTCATAATGGTTTAATGTATTTATTTCAAGTTTGAACAACAAGGTAAATTTAAAATTTAACCTTTCATTTTTCCAGCTTCTAGTTTCTAGCTTCTAGCCTCCAGCCACTTGAAAGGACAAACGACACACATTATAATTGAAGCCAGAAGCCAAATTTTGTATTTGTACCCAATGACACGAACAAAATGTACAAATTGCCATGGAATGAGCTAATTGATTTTTATACGGGTCATTTGGGAGTTGAGTAGAGTATGGAGTATAGCTTGTGAATTCATTAAGAATTAAGGTTCAATTTTAGTGACAAGCTCGTTTAAAATGAATTCACTACACTTTTCTACACGGACCGTTCAACGTTCAACGTACATCGTATAATGTGATCCATATTCAATTTAAATCTCATTTAAAGTAGCAGTAGTTGAAACAGAAGAGAATACGAATACGAATACGGGACCTTCCAAATTAGAAATATACAGTAAACAGTGAAAAATCCGCTGTAATGGTTCAAAAGTCATGTTCAGTGTTCAGGCACGGACCGAGTCGGATTTTCTACTTGTATCCTACACAAATTGTACGTGTTCAACGTTCAGTATAAATCTGAATCGTAACACCAAAATCCAAAACCCAAAATCCAAAGGCCTTTAGTCTTTATGAAAGTACTCCCTTTTGTGATTCAAACAAGACGAAATAGTTGAAAGCAGAAAGCCCAAAGTGTTACATGACTGTATATTGTATATTGAATATTGCATACATATTCAATATTCAATTTACTCCTCTTTCATTTCAACACGATGCCTTTCGTCTACATTTTGTTTGTGTATAATGTATAATGCATAATTTTCACACTTTATTTTGTGTAACAAGTAGGAAGGAATAACTTGAGACTTGAGACTTGATACAATGTACATTGTAACTTGTAAATCTCCTCGATCCTTGAACCCTCTTTAACTTTAATTTAATTTAAATATAATTAAAATCTTTCCCAACTCACTCATTTTCCCCTTTCTTCACACTTTACACAATGTACAATGTAAAAGGTACACAAAATGTATAAGAAAGAAGAAGGAGAACCTCATTTTCCTCAGTCGAGTTGATCCTTCATTGTTAATCGTTATCGTCCAACTAAATGGAAACATAATGATTTAAATTTCGGAAGCTTCCTCTTTTCCCTCTTACGCTACTCTTCTCCACTCTTCTCTACTTGAGACTTGATTATAGACTAAGGAAAAAGAGGGAGAACAAAGGAAACAACAAGAATAATTTAATCCTCCACTTCTCATTTTCTATAGAATAACAAGAAACAAATAACAAAGATTAATTGCAAAAAGGATGCAAGATTGAAGAGAGAGATTGCACTAGGAATATTTTGGCCGTATTCTTGATTCTTGATTCTTGATGCTAAATTCTAATTCAAGTTGGTAGTTTCCTCCACTTGTGCTTTGTGTTACAAAAGCACAAGTTAAATATGCAGCATACAAATTTCAAATTTCAAATATTCAGTATTCAGTATTCAAAATTCAAATTCAGCTCCTTGTTCAATTCATTATTTTTACATCTCTTCCTCCTTTAAATACTAAAGTAGTTGAAAATTTCACATATATTGATGTTGAATACAGGCAGCGAGCAGAGAGGCCACTGATGAGGGTTTATTATAGTTAAAAATTTATGCCCCAGAAAAAACTAAAAAATTTATGTACTACCAGTGATCAGCACTGTATCTAATTCCACACAAATATAGATATATTTTAAAAGTATCTATCTAAATTTCAAATCCCGAACTAGAAGAGTTGCCAATTTCCACAGAAATTATTGAGCATTGTGAATTGAGCCATCTTCATTTCATGCATGGAGTATGGAGTATGGGGCATGGAAGGAAACATAAAAAAGGTGATGACTTAAAGCTCAAGACCATTAAGTTTTAGAGAAAAAAAGTAGATTTTGCAAATAATTCTAGAATCCTAGAAGCTGGTGCTGACAGCAGGATGAGAAGAGTAGAAATGAGAAAGGAGCGTGAGCATAATAGTCCAACTTGCAATGATAAATGTCAACTAATCATCATAAGAAAGTACCTGCTACATCCTACAAACTACATGCATAAAACTCCTGGCTCCTCATTCATGAATTCGTGGATTTGTCCATTCTCCATACACCATACTATGAGGTACAAAGATACATAGAGAGCAGTGTGGTCGATTAGACCACACATACCTATACATTATACATTATCCATGGACATTAGGAAACTTTTCATGTAGAAAGTAGAATTATATACACATCTATTTACTAGTTACTATTACCAAGCTCAGACTAGAGACTGAAAATAGAATGGTTTTTTTGGTATTTTGTACACTAGTCTCATAATATACATATCTACACTATTCAACATTCAACATTCACCATTCACCAATAATCACATTCTCCTTACTCTTTACTCTTTATCGAAACTATTCACAAAGAAAATGGTTCAACATCAGGATTCTGTCCAAAAAAGGAGAAAGGCCGTTTAAACAGAGAACAGTTGAAAGTTGAATGTTGAATAAAACTCCTGGATTCTGGATACTTTCCAAAACTTTTGCATTCCTATCCCTATCCGTATCCGTATCAGTGTTCGTAACCGTATAATGTATTGATGTATGTATCTATTGATTGGTGAAGGGAAATGACTGGAAACTGGAATCTGGAAGAAACTTTTTTCCCAACTCCTTTTATTCCTTTTCAATGATGTGACGACCATTTGTTTAAAGTACAATGAAATCCGTAGCTATAGCTATAGCAACACAATGATACATAGAAAGTATAGAGTATAGATAGACATACTATATATATGTTCAGGGATCTGGGAACGATCTGCAACTATCAACTATCTAGGTAAATACTTTCTCTTTGATTTATATTACCCAATCGTAAACACACACTTTGGACATTTTTTCAACTTCCGTCTCATCGATAACAGGATCAAAGATAAAAGTAAGTAGAAGAAAAATGTACATGATTTTCAACTCTGGCATCTGATGCAATGTTCAAGTATCGAGTATGCTACAATGCTACAGGCTACGCCACGGTATTTCTTCATTGCACAATGAAATACCAAGTACCAAATGCCAAAAATGTACCACAAAATACAAACACAAACTACATACATTTTTTATTCCTGCAACATTTAATATTTAATACATGATTTTTTTTGTGCTTGAGGAGCAAAATGGCTGAATTTGGAATGCGATTAAAAATTAAAGAGAAGGACAAGTTTCATCAACTCAAGACTCAACTGGGATTAAATGATGATACGACAGAAGATTGTAGAAGTTGTAATTCCATTCCTTGCAAATTGCAATTTTTCTGCACGCATTCCCACGCAAGGGAACGCAGAATGCAGCAAAAGCATTTCTTAGAAAAAAAAACACAGAAAATTTGCACCCTAATCAGATAATTTTACAGGAATAGATTTTTGAGTACTTTTTAACACGGCATTCAAATTCAAATTCCAACGGGTTATCAACTAGATCTAAGTTTAGTCAACAAGTTTCAAATTTGTACAATATTATTTTGTTTTTAGTTGAGCAAGTGAAAAGTCAACAGAGGGAGAAAAATGGGAGAAATTTACACGCATGTAGTAGAATATTGCGAGACGGTAAATGCAAAAAATCCCTTTGTACAGTCTAGAGTCTAGAATCTGGAACAAGTGACAACTTGAAACTTGGAATACATTTCCAATTTTTGACATTTGAGTAATCTCCATGATTTATGATTTACGATTTACAATTTACAATTTGTGATTCTCAGTTCTCAGCTGAGCCATATCATTGAGCATTGAGCATGAATATTGAAAATAGTGATCGCTGATTGCTGACAGATATCACTTATCTTTGATGCTTCGTATCTCGTATCTGCTATCGTTTACTTATGCAACATAAAAATGTATCAAATACACACACACACACACACACCTAAAAACGATACATTTGCAGTATATTTTTCAAGTGATAAAAGAATACGTATAGTACATATGCAATATATTATACTATATAGCCCTAAATAATCAATATATTATTACACTCTGAAAGGAAGGCATAATATAAAAAGTTGACTGAGAAAACCTGACCTTTTCCACAAATTTATTCTGAAGGAAGCCAGAATAAACATTTGCAAAATGAATAGATGTAGAATGTAGAACAAGTATAATATTTTTCATTAATTTACTGTTCACTGTTCAGGCCAAAGGTTATAGACAGCCGATAAATGACAGACAATAGACAACACTCAAGAGCCCCGTCTAGAATCTAGAATCCAGAATCTAGAATCTAGAGCCATATGAATTA